>CM017569.1:21870760-21971568 GCA_007844125.1 Sinonovacula constricta | reverse complement strand
AGTCGGTCCTTGTAGCTTGTTTGGCATGGGGATAAGATTCAAAGTCCTCCTGGATCGCCTACCTCTTGATAACCTCAGCCGGTCTGGGTGGACTGGATGCTCCAGCACTGTGAGGCCATAGAGACTGAGGCAGGCCGTCTGAAATCGGTTCATCAAAGATGCTCCTACGACGGATGCGATCTAATTCATCGCTCAACGCTTGTATAGCCACCCTCTATCCAATAACTCTGTGACAAATCATTAAACCAAAATGTACTTGTAATATGTTTATCTGCACTTGTAAACGAATCTTCCCATAAAGTATCATTGAATTCCAATGGGTCTTTGCTGAGAAATAGCTCTGACACGAATGGTCATATAACATATTATACAGAAATAAAAAGGGGCAATAACGTAAAAATCATTGAAACGAAATTATGAAGCTTCCGATCAAGTTTCATCATTGAATTCAAGTCAGCGGTTGTCGAGATTTAGGGGGGAACGGTCGAAGCGGCAACAATATGTTCCCCGAAATTTTTCAAGGAGCATAAGAACGAGCCTAAACAATTTCCAATAACTCGAAATAAAAGAGACGTTGCTATTATGACACAATCACAACAATGCCAATGCAAAGACACTGTTTTCTCGAAGAATAGGGGTGTCGGTTTGTTTTAAAATAACAGACGATGATTATATTGGGTAATAGATAGTTTCCATATCAGTGAACATCCCATGGCAGCCACATTTGATGGTAACTTCATAGGATTTTCAGATGAATTGTATAGAAGCGTAAATTTTATTTTCTTGTAATTTCTTCATTTGTGGTCCAAAAATTAAAAGCTATACACCATTGGAAAGCTCTTGAAATTCATATTTTTAGAATGCTATATTTTAAAATTGATAAATGCGCAATGAATTAATACACATAAATAAATAAAATAATTGGCTCATCCTTAAACAGAATGAACAGCGTATCTTTTGGGGTAGGTTTTTTTTTACCTTTTAAACTATCAAAATATGGTTTTGTATTTAAAATACTTCATAAAAGCTGTTAAATTTGATATATAATTCGGTACAATAGACTGAAAAAACAACACAGTGGTGAGTTTAATACAGCATATATTTCCAGATTTCGGCCTGCATTTGCTGCTGCCTTCAAAGATGTCTGCCTTAAACTGTCTTATCAGTGCCTATGACATCACATGGAAACTATCTATTATCGCATTACACCCATTGCAATTCAATGACGTTATTGCCCGCTAGTCTAAAATTTCTGCGGCTATCCCTGTCTCATTGTTGCATGCCGACTTGATAACTTGTAAACGATGTAAGCGACCCATTATACGACAGTAAACGATTCCTATGAAAACAAGTAGCAGAATTTAGAAGGAACATGTCATCTTTAAGAAAGGTTTACTTTATATTCATTTCAATTAAATTCATTTAAATTAATAATGAATAAGATTTTATAATTTCGATGTGTATGTATTAAAACAGTCCGTTCATTTTTGTATCATACCACACAAATCATCAAATGTCTTAATAAAAGTAAGGTATCATAATGTTAGCTTAATTCATGATTTAACGTCATTTGTCACGGACGTTTTTCAAATAAAGCTTCACTGTAATTAAATCACTTCCAGTATCAAACTTTTTTTTTTACCACTAAAAAGAGGAGACCTTTCAGAATCAAATATTATGTTAACTAGTTTTAAAATATAAATACATCCAAACAATTAAAGAGAACTTCATTGTTATGTAGTGCATACGCACACTTCCAACAGCCCTGCTATTGGGTTAACACTTTAGCGACGTGGTTGAGTGTCTGCCTACAGAACAGAAGGTCCTGTGTTCGATCCCAGTTAGGGACAGAATTTTTCTCGTCCCATATTTACTTCAGCGCAGTCTTCGAACAAACACAGTGGACCCCTGAAAAAATGCAGCAATCAATCTTATGTCACGCTTTAGATGAGGCCAAAGGTATTTACTAAAGGTACAAGCTACAGACATGACAAGGCTGCAGGCATCCTTCATTACTGCATCAGGATTTTACTACCCTTTTTAATATCAGGGGTCCAGGGAATGCAGGAGGATCTATTGAAATCAGGGGACCAACACAAAATTTTGGGAGTCCATCCCAACAATGTTGCAATTGAAGTACAATTTTGCAAAATTAATGACTGTTTTATCAATAAATCAATGAAGAAAATGACTAAAAACTTAAAAGATTTATTTATAGACATAGAATGGTTTTTAGTTTGAGAAAGATTGTGACGACGTACCGAGGTCAGTAGTGTTAAACGACGATACAGCGTCCCTTCATCATTCGATATTTTTCTTTGCCCCAAAAACTTTTTTAAGTCAGTCTGTTTTTGCCATAATCTAACCAACAGTATGTTTTTGTAATGGTATGGACGGATAACAACTGAACGCTTCAAAAATACTGCATTCCTGACAATAAATCTGGGAAACTCAGGTGTGCTAAGGGATTGGTCATTATTGTTAATGCAGATAGCAGTTTGCTTGTTAATTTAAACATGGCCATGCTATAATATAAATACACTATTGGTAATATCAAGGACCTAGACTGATAACCAAGACATATGATACCGAAATGTAAGTAGTGTGGCATTACGGAAGCATGACAAATGTCAAAGAGTTCCCATAATTGTGCATTTTTGTGGCTAGTAGAATTGGAAGTTACTCTGGACTAATTTTTCTGCGTCCATATTAATGCTGAATTTTTTGTGCAAACATATCATTAATTTATGCATATAGGATGCAGCATCCTGCATCCATTAAATTCCTAGTCCATATAGGCACAAATCCTCTCAAATTTATTTTATCATTTTCGGTTATGTGATTTGTCTTTGCTTTTTTAAAAAGTAAATGTTAGTAGGTGACTATTCTTTTCTATGGAAATTGAGCTGCATAATTCACCAAAAGATTGATCTAGAATGGTAGTTAAACATAGATTTGAAACTCCCTGGCCAGACAGCTCTAGGGAGATCATATTCACAACAAACCTGGTCTCTTAAAAATTTTGGAGATGGGGATCCACAGTTTGTAGCGGGTTATTGCCCCAACTCAATAACCAACCTGCTTAATGAGTAATCTTCATTGGACTTGTAACTTATCAGCCCCTGAAAGTGTGGAGGAAGACCCCAGACTTAAGACTGAGTAGAACCACTGGCACACAGCAGGTTTGCTGGAAAACCTCCCCACTTGAAAGCCCAGACCAGGACTTTAACACACGTGGTGAGGGGCAGAGAAGTTACAAGTAGGCAACTAACCGCTCTGCCAATGCAATCAAAACAGTAAAAGTACATTTTTAAGTTGAAAGAACTTTTTTCCAGCTGACTAATGTAAAAAAATGGTTTAATCAGTATAGACTATTGAGAGTAATTCTCCTAATTGTAATTTCAGAGATACAGTGAGAAAAACCAAGACTCAGACAATTCAGAAGAAGAGGACTATGTGCCATACATTCCTGTTAAACAAAGAAAGAAGATGCAGGTTTGTCTATTAATCTACATTTAAAAGTTGCATCCAGGACACCTTTGCGTACAGAGCAAGTGTTCTACCATCTGTACTGATTGAACCACCCTAATACATGTTATTACCACACTCCTCTCTTTATTACTTTTTGGAACCTGGCATCAACTGCAACTATGGGTTTTACTTTAAGTATAACATGTTCCACTCAACAGGGTTACTCAAGAACCATTTCTGACACCATTGATTTATCATAAGGAGAAAAGTGGGACAAGTTTATGACAATAACCTTACTTACATTGTATACTTTCAACTCATTTGACATGCAATTAGAATTGTTTGTAACTAAAAAATTACATACATTTAAAAGGATTTTTTACAATTTTTTATGTTCTTTATATGCTCTAGAAGGGGGGCATATAGCAGTCATACTGTCAGTCCATTTCACTTTGGTTCTCTGTAGCAAATTTAAATATAATTTACAGTACTTAAATATTAGTTCACCATCTTACAGACATACGGCTAAAATATTGTAAACACATAACTTGTACAGTCATTATGGTCAAGGGCATTTAAAAAGTCTATGCTATTATTAGTTCATATAAATGGCAACTAATGAATAAGCTGGACCTTGGTAGCGCAATCGGTAGAGCGTCGGCTCCAGGTACGGGAGGCCCCGGGTTTGATCCCAGACCGCGACATACCAAAGTCGTTAAAAATGGTAGTGGTATATCTCCCTTGCTAACGCTCAAGCAAATATAAGAGTTGTTCCACGACTGGTTGGCCGGTGTCAGGATAATGTGACTGGGTGTGGTATCATGCCAGGTGTTCATGGCATGCTATACACAGTGAAGGCAGCACTATATCTGCTTCAAGTGGACACCGTCTCCAGATAACTGAAATAATGTTGGTGGGACGATAAACGTAATAAACAAACAAAACTAGTGAAATATACTAGTGTCATGGCAGTAACATTGCTATAATTTGACTGTTATTCAAACTTCACCATCATACTGATTTAGAAATACTATTTGCTTGTGCAACACACAGACATATTAAAGGCCATTGCATCATCATTGACATATGTCAACTTTAGTAACATTTCTTATTTTCAGCTCAAACAAATTGAGAAAAAAGTTTGGCCGAGTGAAAGTGTTGAAAGAACAAGAGGCAATGCATCTGATGGGACATCAGAAGGAATGTCAGAAGGAGGTGGGGAGGATGATGATGCAGATGAAATTCATGTAGGACCAAACTCCACATCAGTCTGCTGGACCAGCACAGTGAACTTAAGAGAAAGGCAGAAGGTAAGGTTGTATAGTCCTATAAATGAGCTCACAGATTAACTGTTAGCTAGGAATATGAACTGTCAACTGTGCATGACACTAGTGAATTTGGACACTGTGATTTTTCTAGCTATACTTTCTTAGCAACATCGGACCCCCTCTATTCACCCATAAAAATATACATGTATGAGACATTTCTGTCCCAATTTTATCGTACATGCCAAATGATATTATGCTAACTTAGGTACTTATCATTTTATAAGGCATGTCTATGCAGCCTTAACATTCACTTAAATGGGTACTATCCATATAGGGTATGGTTACCTGGATAGCAAACATGATATTTGTTGACATCCTGTTTCTTAAACTAATGACAATTTTTTGGTAATCAGACATTTAGGGGACGTCAGTGAACTCATCTGACTGCTCACCTCTCAATGCTTGGGTCTGAGTCCTGTTCAGGGCAAAGGACTTAATGTGGGAAGGTCTTCCAGCTGTCCTTTTGTGCAAAGCTTCTTCATAGACATTTATTTAAAGGGGTTTTCTCCACTAAAATATCTGGATATCACTACAGTGATACTTGCAACACTGTGATATGCTTCCAAAAACAAAAATAGACATTCAGAAGGTATGAACTTGAAGTGTACCATGATAAGAGCTTCAGAGTACTTCTTGAGGCTGTCATCTCACAGGTTCAGGCCAAATAAAGCTGACAATAATATGTGTGGCATGCTTTCAGCATACCTGTTGTGTGCCATTGACATTTTTTAGACATTTTACTGTAGTCTTTCTCCACCAACATTGTTTGGGTGTCCCTTAAATGTCTGATAGTGTATTGCTGTGATGTTTTGTTCAGCACAAACCATGCAGTATTGTATCTAAGCACTTAGAAGCCTATCCATTGTTAGATCCTTTACACTATATGCAATTGGGCCTTGAATAGATCAAAATTCACTGAGTGCATAAAATGTAACTACTGTGTCTGTGATGGACTGTAGTAGACCTGGTGCTCTCCATTAACAGCCAGAAGTCACCAGATGTTTCTTTGTTAGATTTATCTAATTGTATATATATTTTAATTTTAGATAAATTTTTATTGAATGATTTATTGAATTGCTTTGTATTGCAATACATATCCATATTTTATCTTTTTAGCCAAGAAAGAAAGCGCTCGAGAAAAAATTTTGAAAGAGGAAGAACGCATATTGGAAAGTGTTGCAGAAAAGCAAGGTGAGTCTTAAATTTAAAACTTGCAACATTGTTTTGTTTTCTTTTCCATTAAGTACTTTTCTCTTTCTTTTCTTTTAATAAAGAGGACTTTCCACTTACTATCTCAACCAGCCTTAAAATCAGAAATAATTTCAGCTTATAGCAGAAAGTATATTATTTATTTACTTAATTTAATACTAAATGTGCATTCATCTTCTTAACTGCTATTATTGATTCTACTTTATGCATGTTTACACTATCAAAATATATAAAGAGTCAATTATATGCCAATACAATTTGTCTTTAAAACTCAACAGGGTATTTCAGATTAGTTCTTTCTTATTGTTTAGTCCCTTTCATATATTTATGAACATTGTAACTTCACTCCACAGTTTTCTGTCAAAATGTGCTTGTAAATTTGTTGTCATGCCTCTGTATGGCGCATTCACCTTGCAAAACTTGCATGCATCTGTGTAAGTAAGATACCCCAATAAAACAGAAGTAATATCACACAAATTCCACCCCTCCCAATCAATTTTTGATGGTTTGTAAATAACAATGCATTGATCCACTTGAATGTTTAGTTCTTGTATTCATAATTTTGACTTTGGGGTGCCTTCACATTTTTTTTAAAATAACAAAGGACAGTTACCATGACAATATCTTTCTTTTTTTCAGCTTTGAAAGCAGTAGCTGAATTGGCTAAGGGTATAGAGTACACAGATTCTATTAAAACTGGGTATGTCATGTGACCTCTTTTTTTATTCTACTTTTTCAGACCACACATTTTGTTTACTTCATATTTGTTTAGCAGATGGTTTCAATAGAGTTGTGGTTAATTTAATGAGGTTTACAAGGTCAACATGACGGAATCTGGTAGCGCAATTAGTAGAGCGTCAGCTCCAGGTATAGGAGGCCCCGGGTTCAATCCCAAGCTGTGACATACCAAAGTTCTTAAAAATGGTAGTGGTTTAGCTCCCTTGCTAACATTCTGCAAATATAAGGTTTCCACATGTGGTTATCCTGATGTCAGAATAATGTTACTGGGTGTGGTATTATTTATGATGTTCACGGCATGCTATACACAGTGAAGGCAGCACTATATCTGCTTCAAGTGAACACTGTCTCTAGATAACTGAAATACTGATGGTGGGATGATAAACCCAATTAAAAAACAAACATACATGGTCAACATGTTTTATAAATGTACTGAAATTAACATGCTGCTTTATGAAATTCTTGTGAAATGTAATAAATGAGGCATCAACAGAAGTGTATATGCAGTTAACTGGCTCAATTGTGTGTTGTTTTTTTTAAAATGGGAATAATTATTGTTAGAGGGTACTGATCCATCTATTGCATCATTTGTTCACAATTTGTCCTGCAGCTGTTAGACCTTCACAGGAAAAGAGACAAGTTTATTCCATCCTTTGTCAAATTTAAACTGAAAATGTTCAACTTTGTCGCACACAGGTGGCGTCCACCAAAGTACGTCCTGGATCTGCCAGAGAGCTACCATGAGAATGTGCGCAAGAAGTGGCACATTCTGGTGGAGGGTGAGGACAAACCTCCACCACTAAAGAGCTTCCAATCCATGAAGTTTCCCAAGCCCATCCTGCATGCACTGAAGAAGAGAGGCATCTTGCATCCCACACCTATACAGATACAGGGAATACCGGCTGTGTAAGGAGTAGTAAATACAGTCTTTTTTATTTCAAAACATTCAATCAAGTCTAAAAAGGTGTGCTGTTTTTTTGTAACCCTGTTAGCAAGCCCCCGACTCATATAAGTAGAAACTGTCAAACTATCAAATGGAGGATGACAATCACCCATATTTGCAGCTGTCCAGGATTTGACTGGGTGTGGTATCATGCCAGGTAGTTATGGCATGGGATGTGACTGGGTGTGGTATCATGCCAGGTAGTAATGACATGAGATGTGACTGGGTGTGGTATCATGCCAGGTAGTAATGACATGAGATGTGACTGGGTGTGGTATCATGCCAGGTAGTAATGGCATGCTATACACAATGAAGGAACCCCCATACTTGCTTCAACTGGACACTGCCTTAAAAAAACAGCTGAAATACTGTTGGTGGAACGATTAAATATAAATAAATATTAATAAACAGATATATGTCTTTGTAAAAAGATATTTTTATTATTTGTTCCAGGCTATCTGGACGTGACATGATTGGTATAGCATTCACAGGTTCTGGAAAGACCTTGGTGTTCACCCTGCCCATCATAATGTTTGCCCTGGAACAAGAGAAGAGGATGCCCTTCATCAAGAATGAGGGACCCTACGGACTCATCATCTGTCCATCTGTAAACTCTATCTCTAAACATACTTTGACTATAACTTAGTATAGGTATTTTTTTTCTCAGTACCGTATTTTCTCACTTATAAGATGGGGATTTTTCCTTTAAATTTCATGTTCAAAGTGTTGGGTCTGTCTTATAGGCGGGGTCTAGCGACCTGGCAAAAAGTTTTCATGTTTTTTTTTCCAGGCGAAAACATACCACATAAATTTGTTAGCAGTTATGCAATGACCCGACGTGCTGTCATTATTGACCGCCGATAACTTATCTTTATTGAACTTTGAATTGTGTCGGTCATTGATTAACTCTCACATACATTTCCCTTTGTTCTGCATGAAACACAGCTTATTATCGGTCAGTAAACACCAACACAAACTTTCAACTTCAGTCTGCCAAATACACCAAGCTGTAATTTACTTGGCGTTTCAGTGTAGACTTGCCTCATTACACAGGTCAAGTGACTCTAAGATAAGCTGTTGTCAAGGTGATATCGATCGGATCAGTTTGACAGTGAGGGAGTGAACGATGTGTTTTTAGTGGCTGCCGACTACATTTCTCCATGAAATTATTGATTGGTGGCATATACACGAGGACAGTGCACTGTTCCCCGATATATTGTGTACTGTCATACCAGACTAAGAGACAGAGATCAAAGAAATTAATGTCATGCCGCCACGCACTACAGGATAGCAGTGCAGCTGAGACTAGAAACATCCCGCAAGGTGTGAAAATTTCAGTCACTGTTTACCAATTAAACCTTTTGTTGAGACAGCATGACTGGCCAATGCTCCTGTTCATTTTTTGGCCTCGTTTTATAAGCGGGCCGAATCAGAAACCGGCAATTTTACAGGTGAAGTAGGGGGGTCGTCTTATAAGCGAATATTCTTATAAGTGAGTAAGTATGGTATTTAAGGACCAGGCCTGGTAGCGCTGTCATTAAAGTGTCTCTGCTTTCGGTAAAGAGGCCCCAGGACCAATTCCTGGCTGTGACATACCAATGTCATTTCAAATGGTAGTAATAAAGGTCCCTTGCTAACACCCAAGCAAATATAAGGCATTTCATTGACTGGTAGGCCTGGTGCTAGGATAATGTGACTGCGTGGTGTCATGCAAGGTGTTAAATTTGTTCAAAGTAAGGCAGTTTTTATCACACTATCTTTTAAACAAATGAATTATTGCTGTTGTGAAAATAAGCACAACAATTAAACATAAGTTGTAATTATCTTATCGTGACTTGAAATAATGCAACTACAAAAAACAACTGTGTTGTTTTTTTTTGATGTTCAATCTGATGAAAAGTAAGGTACTTGAACTGCTTTGGTTGTTATGGTAACTTGCACAGTTGACGTCATTGAAAAATCAAGCTTTGAAACAAATGTTTAACTAGTTTACTTTAATGTAATAAGAGGTTTAATGCCTGTAACTAGGAATAGCAAGAGTTAGGAAGTCAGTAATTAGTTAGCCAGTAGGAAATATCACAGTATTTTTGCATTTAGAAAAAGATGCATCTTTTCACTTATGAAGACATTATTTGTGCTTCCAATGTAGGTTTGCAAATCTTCAGAACCTATTTCCTTAATGCCATGTGCAATATATAACAAATAAAAATAATATCCTATAATACAAAGTTGTTTGTGGATATCGATCATATTTATACGGCTTTAAAGAACACTTGATCACAATGTTTTATTGGGTTATGGTGGTTGTTACACCCAAACTCCTTCCTTGTCGTGTAGCGGACCTGATGACAGCAGTTAAGTGGGAGTAGGTATCGGCATGAGAAATAGATACTCATAGTGTGGGGGAAGAAACAGTATCAAACATAATAAAAACATATAACTTAAGAGCAATTTATCTGTTACAGAATTTATTACCAGTTAACTAACATGAGAAGAGGATATATCAGCTTTTAAGTTAATTATTTATATCCAAAAACAGATATAACATTTTTGGTTGATTACATTGTGACCTTTTAGTAAGTCAACATTTTATGAGAAATTACTAAGAATTCTACTAAGACATTGAGGTTGAAGATATTTCAGAAATTGCAGCAGCTTCTTTCTTTTTTCAGAGAGAGTTGGCCAAACAGACCCATGAGATCATTGTAGAGTTTTGTGCTGTCTTGGAGAGGGGAGGGTTCCCGCTGTTGAGGGCGGCACTGTGTATAGGTGGTGTTGCTGTCAAGGATCAATTCGAGACAGTGAAGAGGTTTGTGGCAGGAATGTTAGATGTTCTTGTGTTTGTAGGATTCTTCGCTATAGAAATTAGCTAAAATCAAAGTTTATTGAATTGTATTTCATGACTAGATTCTGATATTCAACAATAGTTAACTCAAAGAGCCCTATATTTATAATGTTAGGTTTTAAAAATGAGTGGATTAGATTTTTTATCCTTTGCTTCTGTTGAAATCAACATTTTACTGACAGCTGACTGAGGGGGCTCTAAAGGTCATAATCTTCCTCCATCCAAAGTTAATGAAAGAAGCCATAGTCACTAAGCTTATGTATATTTATGATAAACAAAAACTCCTTCCACATTTTAGTGGTGTTCATCTGATGGTTGCAACACCAGGTCGTCTGATGGACATGCTAGCCAAGAAGATGATCACTCTGGACATCTGTCGCTACCTGTGTCTCGATGAGGCTGATCGTATGATTGACATGGGGTTTGAGGAGGATGTCAGAACCATCTTTTCATACTTTAAGGTACTGTCACAGCTGTTGTAGGCTTCCTTTGTTGAAACTCTAGCAAGTCCAGTCATACACAATATCCAGTCACGCCAAACACTACCCAGTTCAGCCATACACTCTTCCCAGTCCAGTCATACACTGTCCAGGCCAGCCCTACACTACTCAGTCCAACCATAAACTTTTCCCAGTTCAGTCATACACTCTACCCAGTCCAGTCATACCACTACCCAGTCCAGTTATACACTGTGTCCAGGCCAGCCTTACACTACTCAGTCCAACCATACACTCTTCCCAGTCCAGTCATACACTGTCCAGGCCAGCCCTACACTACTCAGTCCAACCATAAACTTTTCCCAGTTCAGTCATACACTCTACCCAGTCCAGTCATACCACTACCCAGTCCAGTCATACACTGTGTCCATGCCAGCCTTACCCTTCTCAGTCCAACCATACACTCTACCCAGTTCAGTCAAACATGCTTCCCAGTCCAGTCATACACTACTAAGTCCAGTCATACACTTCCAAGTCCAGTCATACACTCTTCACAGTGTAGCCATAGACTCTTCCCAGTTATACACTACCCAGTCAGGTCATACTCTCTATCCAGCTCAGTCATACACTCTACCCAGTCTAGCCATTCACAAAATTAACATTAAACATACCACTTCCTAATGGTGTTTTAGCAAGTAAAGTTAAAAGTAACTAAGAAATGCTACATGAACTCAAACAATATATTTACTTCAGGGTCAGAGACAGACATTGCTGTTCTCTGCCACCATGCCCAAGAAGATCCAGAATTTCGCCCGCAGTGCCCTGGTGAAACCCATCACAGTGAATGTAGGGCGTGCAGGAGCAGCCAGTCTCGATGTAATACAGGAAGTGGAGTATGTTAAACAGGAGGCCAAGATTGTCTATATCCTGGAGTGCCTTCAGAAAACTGATCCACCAGTATGACTTTGTTTTATACTCTGACAATTTAATAGTTAACTGAGTTTTGTCCAGGCTGTGTCATATCAGAGCAGATGTGTAGCTTGCTTTTAACTTTGGGGCTGCAGTGCGTAAAAGTATTTTTTTAAAAGGAAGGTTTGTCACAAGAATAATGTTGTTGTATAACTTGAAACTTATTTAATCTTTGAAATTAAAATAACAATGCCTACACTTATAGAAAACTGTGGGGGGAGGGGGGGGGTCTCATTAGATTTACATTTTAGTTAATTAAGCAAAGTGCAGTGCTCCAGATAATTTCTTTGGTCAATTAGTTTTCACTACAAGATTTTTTTGACAAACAGTTTTTTTAAATATCCAACCAATTTCCTAGAAGCAGGCATTGCACTAATCATACAGGGCATCTTAGCACATCATGTGGCAAACCTCTTATTTGACTGCTAAATTCTTTTTAGCCCAATTGAAACAAAATATAAAAGGACAAAAAATAAAACATGTCTCAGTCCTATGACATCACATTTTTAATTATTAGAAAAAATATTTCTACTTCTATATCTACATTAACAAAGTTTCCATCATCATAGTGACGCCTGAATACAGCCTGTTTTGTATTTGCTGTATCTAGACACCCAAGGAGTGAAATGCACCCATGGATCAAAGCTGATGAAGAGCAGGTCATTATTTATAAGTGAAAAAACACATTATGTCACATGGTAAGCTCCATGGTCACTTGACAAGTCAACCCAAGAGTGATTGAGAGGCATACATGGCCACTTAATTAGAGTAGCAAGCTCTACAGCTCCTCAACAAGAGGGTTTGAGTCTTGGTCAGAGTGAGAAGGTGAGGAGGTCTTCTAGCTGACCTGCTGTGCACCAGTGATTCTATCAAGACATATGTTTGAGTAGTCTGGGGTCTTCCTTCACCATTTATTGGCTGGAATGTCACCATTATGGTGATAATTGTGTTGGTGTAATGAAACATATAAACAAAACAAACCAGAAGTAAATGATGCATAGCCAATCTACTGTGTAGGACTTGAGTCTGTGTATGACACCTTGTCACAGTGAAGGCAGCTACAATAGATATATGCTGTTCATGTAAAAATGTTATTTGATTTAAGGAATTGCTATTTGTACAGTGAAAAACCCAACAAAACAACCATCAGTTGTTGACATTTATCTAGTATAGTTGTTCCTTACTATAACATTTGAATGGTTAACTTAGCTGGTAATGATGAAGGGTGATAATTATGATGGTAAACATTAAAATGAAGTTAATACCTAATATTGACAAATGCGACTTCGTACTTTGCTCTTTTTTTTTTTACTATGAGGTGATAGTTAGCTGCAATTGTAGTTTTTCATTCCACATTCTGTCTCTGACAGGTGCTGATATTTGCTGAGAAGAAACAAGATGTTGACAACATTCATGAGTACCTGCTCCTGAAAGGTGTTGAAGCTGTGGCAATTCACGGTGGCAAAGGTAAACTCTTGACAGGGCACAGTTCCTTACTAGCAATAACCTGATAACATTTACATTGGTTGTGTCCATTGCTGATCATACTTCCTTATTGGCAATGACCTGATAATATCAACCAAGGTTGTGTCAATTGCTGGCCACAGGTCCTTACTAGCAATAACTTGATAACATCCACAAAGGTTGTGTCCATTGCTGGACACGGTTCCTTACTAGCAATAACCTGATAATATCAACAAAGGTTGTGTCCATTGCTGGGCACAGGTCCTTACTAGCAATAACCTGATAATATCAACAAAGGTTGTGTCCATTGCTGGGCACAGGTCCTTACTAGCAATGACCTGATAATATCAACAAAGGTTGTGTCCATTGCTGGGCACAGGTCCTTATTAGCAATAACCTGATAACATCTACAAAGGTTGTGTCCATTGCTGGGCACAGGTCCTTACTAGCAATAACCTGATAATATCAACAAAGGTTGTGTCCATTGCTGATCATAGTTCCTTACTAGCAATAACCTGATAACATTCACAAAGGTTGTGTCCATTGCTGACCACAGTTCCTTACTGGCAATAACCTGATAACATCTACAAGGGTTGTGTCCATTGCTGATCACAGTTCCTTACTAGCAAGAAACTGATAACATCTACAAAGGTTGTGTCCATTGCTGACCACAGTTCCTTACTGGCAATAACCTGATAACATCCACAAAGGTTGTGTCCATTGCTGGAGACAGTTCCTTACTAGCAATAACCTGATAACATCTACAAAGGTTGTGTCCATTGCTTGATCACAGTTCCTTACTGGCAATAACCTAATATATCTACAAAGGTTGTGTCCATTGCTGACACAGTTCCTTACTGGCAATAACCTGATAACATCCACAAAGGTTGTGTTCATTGCTGACCACAGTTCCTTATTAGCAATACCTGATAACATCTACAAAGGTTGTGTCCATTGCTGATCATTGCCAAATATAATTCATAAACCCATAATATTCAGTCAAAAACAATCAGATAACACTGCTTACTTATATTTTATATAAAGGTTAATATTGTAAATGGCTAAATAGAAATTGTTGACTTTAAAATACAAATATTCAGCCAGAGTAACAAGTGCACTACAAATTAGATAGAAGATCTGACATTAATGCTTTCTGCAGAAACTGTGCTAAACAAAACAACACATTCTGACTTGTTTTGTTTTATTCCATATGACAGATCAGGAGGAAAGAAGTCACTCCATTGAGCAGTTCCGTAAGGCAGAGAAGGACGTACTGGTGGCTACAGACGTGGCATCAAAAGGCCTGGACTTCCCCGACATCAAACATGTCATTAACTATGACATGCCTGAGGACATAGAAAACTATGGTAAGGGAGCCTCTGATTATTGCTCTTTTCTCAGTCATCAGAAGTTTAAACCAGTTTTAAATGTTTCCAAGGTCAGAAGTTGATCGTGCTTTGTGGACTTTTCTTGAAATATGGAAAAACATTTTTCTCACTTAAATATGCAACATTCAAGATCATACCAATTAGTGAAATGCTATCACTTACAGGCAGCACGATATATATTTCAAGGAAACATTACTTGTTTGTGTAAAATGTTGTAAATGGTAATAAAATGGTCAGCTAAGCAGCCAAAATATATGTTACAATTATTGACCATTTGCAGATACACATGCTATGATAACTGTTGATGGAATGATAAAGTCATCTAACAAACATCACGTGGTATATCCTTTGTAAAGATTCATTATTGACAGAGGCGGTGGCTATGGTCAACAAGATGTTTCACTGCTTATCAACATAATGTTTTCCAGCTAAACAGTCAAGAACTGGTTAAAATCCTTATATATTCCCCCAATCCATAATACGATAGGCACGTGCCAGAACACAATTGATTAACCATGACTGTCTAACCATAATAAGTTAACCAGAGTTTCAGGAACTGTATTTCCAATAATGTGGCATTTAGAAACAATTCATTAAATATGTCCGTCAAAATTAAAGCATGATTGTTTTATTGCTATTCTCACTTATATAAACTGTTGCTCAGCATAAATTTAATTAATTTTATTTTAAAAGTGCATGTGCTTTTTGACTGATGTCAAGTTGAATGACCCATTTATTGATTTCTGGTTACTATATCATTTGACTCATTGGAGAATAAACAGGCAGAACACTAGTATGGTGGCAAGATGAAGATGAATGGAATTGTGCAACATGTACTTATAGACTTGTCAAAATTCCAAAGTAGATCAATATCATGCAATATTGATTCGTACTGATAAATGCAATAGCAAATGAGAATGCATCTTTTTATTGGTTACATCCTAATTGATTTTATTTCAAGATAATGCCATCTTCATACACCTGAAAAACGTTCAGTTGTATGAAGATGGCATTCTTACTTGAATTAGCCAAACCTTAAACATGTGACTAGGATGTTTTGTTTTCTGTTAAAACAGTTCACAGGATAGGTAGGACAGGACGTTGTGGGAAAACAGGCCTGGCAACCACTTTTATCAATAAGGCAGTTGGTAAGTTGTTGGAGATGGCACTTAGGTGGGCACTCTCATGTCTGTGTGTTTATCCTTCTCATGCTTTGTTTGATAATAACTGTCACCAGTTTCTTAGTTAATTGCTTTTATCAAATAATGTGTATTCATTAAGTGACACCAGTCGGTTTAAACTAGTTAGATGAAACAATATGAAACTTGATAGAGCCTCCTCTCATATGCTTTCATCCAACTTGTTTAATATTTCGAACACTCATGTCAGGTATAACTTCATGCACTGAAAGCTAGATACTTTTCTAGACTAGCACACATATTGTGCAGATCCTGATCAG
This sequence comes from Sinonovacula constricta, assembly GCA_007844125.1. Lineage (NCBI taxonomy): Eukaryota > Metazoa > Mollusca > Bivalvia > Cardiida > Solecurtidae > Sinonovacula > Sinonovacula constricta. Next base: position 21,955,317 of record CM017569.1, on the reverse strand, counting down.
ATAGCTACCAACAAGAAGCTTGGTGATTGGAATTTTCACTATTTGCTTTATCCTTTATTAATACATGCTTAGCTTAGCTCTCTCTATAAAGGCTGACCCTGTTATCGAGATAGCTATTATAGTATTTACTTGCTTAATAGTATTTTCTTGCTTAATTATTAAATTTTTTTCATGCCCTCGGTATCTAGTAATTGAACCGTACTTCAGTCTGTCTGTCCTGTCTGTCCGACCGTCCATTTAATCTTTTTCGGCAAGTTGGATATTTCTAAGTTTCTACAAAGAGCAGTGGCTTAAAAGTTTGCACACTTACTTAACAGGGCACAAGTTATGACCCTGACAAGTTACATAACTCTGGCTACCAAATTTCTTGATTATTCTCCCCTTGTTGTACTTGGAGAAATAGTTAACCTGTTTGGGCAAGTTGGAAATTTCTCAGTTTGTACAACAAGCAGTGGCATGAAAGTTTACATGGTTACTAAACTGTGCACAGGTCATGACCCTGACATCCAAGTTACATAACTCTGGCTAGCCTTATTTCTTGGGTTATCTCCCCTTTTTTCACTTAGAGATAATGGTTATTAGATATTTCTCAGTTTCTACAAAGAGCAGTGGCATGAAAGTTTGCACACTTACTAAACAGTGTCATGAGCCTGACAAGTTACATAACTCTGACTACCCATATTGGTTTATCATGACAAACTATGCTACCGGGGACATATGTGTTTTCTGAATACAGCATCTTGTTCAATTCCTTTAAGTTTATAAAATGCAAAGTTTGTGACTTACCTGTTGTATTTATATCTTCATACTCAGATTGAAATATTTTGAAGAATGATAATAACTATGAGTTTACAAAACACATTTTTTTCTGGTTATACTGCTTGAATATGGAAGACCACACACACACAAACACAAACTTATAGGAAGTATAAGTTTTTTGTGTACATTTAAACCCTCTTGGAAAATGCAAGCTAGCACAAAGTTCAAGGATGAGTGAAATTTGGGGCATATATAATTATATATTTCAGATGAGACAGTTCTTCTTGACTTGAAGCACCTGTTAATGGAGGCTAAACAGAAGGTTCCTCCATTCCTGATTGAGATCTCACCTGACAATGAGAAATACCTGGACATCGGAGGTAAGATGTTTCTTTGTATTGTCTGGGCTTTTGTTAGGTGGTTGAGACAGAGAAAAAAAAAGCCAAAGAAAATAACAAGGTGTTGATAAAGAATTTTGTACTGATGCTAGATAGCAAGTACCATTAGTTTATATGTATGGTTTTTCAGAGGTAGGCTTGAGGACATACTGTGGTACACAACATTTAAAACAGATCTTCATGTTTTGAACCATTGCTGTGCGACTTTAAAGAATTGTGTGAATTCATAGACATATCCCTCCTTTTTAACTTATCTACCTTTTTCTCCTCTCTAGGTGAGGCCGGCTGTATGTACTGCGGTGGTCTCGGACATCGTATTGCTGACTGTCCCAAACTTGAGGCTCTACAGACCAAACAGGTTCAGGGCATTGGTCGCCGTGACTACCTGGCAGCCAGCAGTGCTGACTACTGATTTCATTATAATGGCAACAAAGCTGGATTTTCACTGTCATTTTTAAAGTCATGTGAATTTGTGTATGCTTACTATGAAGATATCTACAGTTCAAGAAGTTCATAATTTGTTCAATGTGTTTTTCAGTTTGAGTATAAAACATTTGAAAACACAGAAACAATTTGCATTGTGTGTGTTTGGTTACCAGATTCTTTTTAAAATGAGCCGGAAGGATCATGGAGGTAATGTGTAGGCGACCAAATTAAGTAATACTTTATGAAATGTTCCATATTATTGAATACCTCATATTTAAAATCATTTATCTTTAATGCAAAAGCTGGTCTTTTGTGTTTCATTACAGACATCAACATTAAGAAAATTAAAATGTATTTGAAAAGGAACACCATTGTTGTCTTTGGATTGTTTTAGTAATAATCATCTGTCATATATTTAATCCTCAGAGTTTAAGATATATAGTGATATTTTGTAATGTATTTTTTGATTCATCTTTTTTTAAATACTATTACAATTGTCACTTTGAATCTGCTTTAGTAATTTTGTAATATTCAGACTTACAGGGAAAAGTGAATTAAACTTAAAGAAAAAATTAAACCATTATATTGGTCCCGGATATTAAAAGATGTTACATTGCTATCATTGTTAAAATAAATAAAAGTTTGAAAAGTTATAAATGGGTATGTGCTTTTATTTTTTGTCAAGCCAACATGCAGTGAGTGAGTGTTTGTGCATAGTACATGCATAATGTCACAAATTTCTATATTTGTGCTGTATGGCCCTTATGCTTTGAATGATTTTAATGACTATGCACCATTTTACCAACATGTCAGCAGTATAATAGGCCATATGGTAAATTGGTGCTTATGAGCTTGTAATTTAACCATGTTTCAGTAAATTAGGTAAATCAGGTAAGTTGGGATAAATTGTACGCCAATTAATAGACAGTGTTTCACGTGCATGAACCACATTGCTTGACTAATCGACAAGGTCACACTGACTGGTCAAAGGATAAAAAGTGTATTTGAGCTTCCATTCTTTACCTTGACTGTAGGAGAATGGTTTTAAAAACAACCAAGAACAAAATATTTCTATGATGAGGAAGTGTGGCACAAATAAGAACCATTTTGCTGGCCTAGAGATCAAAGTAACACTAAAAGGTCAAAATGTTAACCATTTTGTGCTGATGGTTCAAGGGATTTTCATTGAGTCCTTTTTAGCTTTTTACAATGGCTGTTAGGTTTATAGCCACCATTCATGCATAATTCAGGATTTCCTTGTCTTGGCTGCTTCTCTTGGAATTATTGGGAAACATCTTTGCAAAATTTGTTTACCACAGTGGCATGGTGTTTGGCATGTGAACCATGCCTTACCTAAAGGTCAGTGACCCATTTAGCATTAAACAATTTGAACAACGTCTGGTCTATATCTGCCTGATGATGGAGTGTGACAGGAGTATGATTAAACCTAGGACAGGTGTTCCTATGACTGGATGGCATTGCTATGTGCAGGAACTGGGTCGTCACCCAAAGGTCAAGGTGATACTGGGAGGTCAAGGTAAAAAATGTTGATCTTGTGGGGCATGAACTTGTGGATGGGTGAATGAATTTCAAATTACTTAACACAAGTATTTACCATGATGAGACAATTTATTGTCCACTGAAATCCCATTGCCAAAAGATCAAGGTCGTACTTTGTGGTCAAAAGTGTTGCAAATAATTATGGTGAATTAATGTCTTGAATATGTGTTCTTGTCCAACAAATTCAACACATTACAGCATAGTATGAACAGTCATTATACTGTTAATGATACAACAGTCAAAAATGCCATGCCATATGAAGTATTACATTACTTCCTGGTTAAGAGCAATTATTAATGTTTGCTTTAATAAACTCAAGATCTTGACTTATACCAGGTAAAATGAGAAAAAACTGTATATTTTAGTCTTGTCAAGTTATTTTCAATGTGCACAATTGATAGCACATGGCAATATTAAACTCGATTTGTTGTCAGTTTTTTCTAACCACATAAATAAAAAATAACAACATTTGAATAGTCTAAACTTTTGAAGACTTGTTAGTTGTGCTGCAATATATCTTATTATAACAGTAAATCAGCAAAGAGTAAAAAAAACGTCCTTTCTACATGCTCATTCGAACTATTTCGAAATTTCTCCATTATTTATTACTACATTTACTTATTTCCACTATAAACAGAGCCAAATAAAAACTGGGCGTGAAAAGAAAACAACTATTGTGAAAACTGTGCAACAAAATGTTATGTAAGGGGAGAGAAATAAACAACATATAAGGGTAAATCATTATTAATAATCTAGGAAACCTTCGCTGAAAGAAAGGGGTAGGTTAAAAAGGATATTTCTCAGTGGAAACATACTTCTTACCAAGAAATGCATAGGTAAAAACAATATTTAAACTTCCGACTCTTGTTTAATATGGCAAAGCATTCACTAACATAAGATTACACATCCCAAACTAGGATACAAAGTGATAAAGAGGAACATACTTGGCAGGGGAAAAACTTACCTCCTTATAATGTACAAATTTATGACAGATGATAATAAAAGAACTCTTTAGTTGCGAACACAACATCTTACTGATCTATAGCAACGGGCAGAGAGAAACATGTACAAAATTATTATAAGAATGATTTTTAATCACAGCTTGCTACATAGCTCAAACATAAAAATAGGTGACGAAACACTGTTAGGAATTTACATAAAAGTGTTCAAATGAAATATATGCAGCGCGTTTTAATAGACTCTGAACGACAGTTTGTAGTTTATACACGAGTATGTTTGATATTGTTTTATCGTTGGTGTATCTAGGGGAACCTGTTGATAATATTAGTGAGTACAAAATCACAGTGTACGATTGTCACTTGTGCTGTACTATTTACATGTATAGCCACGACAAACTGACAAAGGATGGCTTTTGCAAGAAATTGGAAAACAGTAGCATATGTTTCTTCGTATTTAAATGCAAATACAAAGAAAAGTAGAAGTGTTTAAAGAAGTTTGTAAAGTGCAAAATGTCTCCCGATATCCGTGTTTTGAATAATTCTACAAAAGTTAGTCATATTGGACTTAGAAACCGTTTTCTTTCGCCATGTACAGTGTGGTAGCCTATGTGATCTTGTAGTGCGAATGTTTAAATGCTCGAAACGAGTAAAATATAACGTTTATTCTTCTCACTAACCAAAAAAGTATATATAACTAAAACCTTACTTTCGCTTTCGTCGCCATAAACGATCAAGGCGATAATTTCATCGGGCATTTCCGTTAAACACGCCGCGCCGAAAGTATGAGGTGTCGTCGGTTTTTTTCTTACCCGAGGTGAGTTCTAGATCATACGAGTTTATGATCTTTCCCCCCCCGAATAAGACAACGATGGCCTTCATCTCATTCGAGTCGGATTTCTTTCGTCCGTCATTGTTATTTACGAATTAAAGGTCACGGACGAAAGTAAATGCGGGTAACGGGATATTACGAACGCTTACGTAACTGATCGGAACATTGCGTCCGAAGTAGTTAAAAATTTTAGGGTTTCCCGGTTCTAAAAGATGTTATCAATTTTATGATTTTTTGTTTTGTTATTGACTCATGTCAAATAATGTTAGCAACTATGGACAAACAGCCTTTATACATGTCGTATAATGTATCTGAAACGCTAAGTGCATCAAACTTGATGATGAAATTTCAAACCATATACAAAAATATGTCGTATAATGTATCTAAAACGTTATTTGCACCAAACTTGATGAGGAAATTCCAAACCATATATAACTTAATGAATTGGAATGAAATAAGGTTCACTGTAAGAAAAAAAAGACATTAAAGAGGTCTTGACATTGATAGTCACAAGGTTACTTAACTATCCAAAATTATCCTCGTTATCATTTGAAGCATATTTCCCGGGTTCTACAATCGGCACGATAGTGATTATCGTACACTGTGTGATCCAACCCTATTACTGGGGTTAAAATTAAAATCAAGTAGGAAGGGTTATCAACATTAGACTTACGTATCAGTATGTGTTACACATGTTATAAGATTCGGTCAACTTGCACACCGACAATGAACAAACTTTGGACTTTTTGCATTTTGCTAGCAAATACACGTAAGTTCTGGCAGTTTTTGCTAAATGCAGTTAATAAATTATCAGTGGATCTATCAATCCTTATGTTTTTTAGTTAATTCAAATCGAATCAAATATGCATGTTATTTGAGCACATTGTAGCACTTGTCCAAGCCATTATATGTATAAATTACAAACAGAAATATAGATTCAATATGTGATACGATGCAATTTATAACAATCAACAATGTACGAAAGCCTTGGTTTAACTGTTACTTTAACAAAGAGTGCAAAAGTGTTCTAAAAATAATTTTTATATTTTATGTCTACATTTTGCAGAGTTTTACCCTTCTACAAATTAATGAATTTATAAATGATATTTTGTCCGATCGTTAGATTCTGTTGTAAATCTTTAAGTTATTACACTAATTATCGCCTAAATAATTTCTTTTGCATACAGTGGAGAGAAAGATACACCTGCATATTTATGCTATGTTCATAATATCTGCATAAACTTTGCTTCCTAAGTTGTTTGTCAGACGACTTATAGTCAAACATTGAATTGCAAAAGCACTAAATACAACAGTATCAGCTATGGTTTTGTTGTTCTTGTTTTTTTTTGTTGTTGTTGAAGTAAGTTTGTATTTTTCTTTTTTTTTCATAAAAGTGCACTTGATGACACGTTTCTATGTGAATATGTTGATTCTACGCTCATTTATAATGTATAACAACTCAGTCCATTTCATAAATGCAGGTCCGCGGAACTATTCAATACACTTCGAATTTAAAGTGAGACGTAAACGTACAAACAATTGATGCACGATATACTCTAGGAACATTTATATGTCAAGGAAAAGAATGAAGTTTAATAAACAAAACAGACAAGAAGGGCAAACTAAAACCCATTGAAGACTTTCCGGAATTGTTTTAAACAACAATGGTGTTTGTCGGAAACACTGGCTAAATAGACCATTATTACGCACATTCTTATTAATATGAAGCCGGCAATATTTAAGTCTTTTTTTTACTTTAATTCGGACATTTAAATGACTCTTTTTACATAAGGAAAACTTAAACTATACATTTATATCATCCTTACTAGAAATAAAAGAAAAACGAAAAAAAGATTATCAATTAGGAATCGAACCCATAACATCAGCTTTAAAGCGACTGACAGGAATGTTCAGCCTTTGTTCGTGTTCATGTAATTCTTCAATTACAGTCTCTCTCTCTCTCTCTCTCTCTCTCTCTCTCTCTCTCTCTCTCTCTCTCTCTCTCTCTCTCTCTCTCTCTCTCTCTCTCTCTATCTCTCTCTCTCTTTCTCTCTCTCTCATCCATCGTTTAAAGAACATGTACAGGAAAGAAGTAGAAAAGATTAGAATATCACTTTCTTTATCACAGATAGTACTTAAGGCATACGGCAATGCGCAGACTACCAAATAACGATTCTCTTAAATATGTTTTTTTTTTTACATTTTAAGCGTATTTTTTCAAAGATACAGTCAGTCGTTATTGGGCTTCATTTAAAAGTGTGTTTCTGTCGATGCTCTTTAACTGTTTCAAGTGTTTGACTAGAAAGGCCTTGCCAATAAATTAATAATTTTTATGATAGATCTTGTAGCCAGGTGAAAATTATTGCTGTTAAATTATTCACTTGTTCATACATATCACATCAGTGGAACATCTTCAACATGCATGCTTATTCCAGGCCTGCTTGAAGCTCAGGGAGGATGCGACAGCGGCTGGGAGACGTACAACAATAACTGTTACCAGTTCAATACAGCAAAGACCATCAACTGGAAAGATGCCACAGCAGAGTGCTCCGCCCTTGACGCCTCTCTTGTCAGAATATCCGACACTAACCAGCTGGTACAAGCAGATGACTGACGAACTTATTCTTTGGCCTTATATCATAGCATCCCATTTGATCATTTTTTGTAATGTTAATATTGTCTTCGTCATTATAGGGATTCTTATATAAATACAATGTAAAATGCTTAAACTACCATTGTAAATGGCTTCCTCATAAAATCTGTTTCATTGATTATGCATGTTAAATACCTTGTGTCTCACGTATGTTTTCTGGAATGTTGTTTCTTAAAATTACATATTGTAGACGATCCTGCTGTAGTCATTTAAAGATGTGGATTTTAGGGCAAAGCCACTTTTAGTTTGAGGAGGGTCCAGCTTTTGGTGTTGTATGATCCATTGGCTAATTTAAAGACCTTTCAGACACCTCAGCGTACTCAAAAGTTCTAAAGATTTTTTTGTGAAAACAAAACAAAAATAAGCGTAAAATCATTAGACGCGAGATATAAAACAATTTATGTTTCTCATAATGTGGAATCATTAAGCTAGAATATATAAATTATCTACAAAAACGATTCACAAACTTTATTACCGCTTAAATTTCTATTAAAAGACCATGTATGTTTTTAAATAGACTTTTAAGGCAGAAACAAGCCACAACCATTCTTCCATTTAAACACACCAACGAAAGGTTTATAACAATGAAATGCTAACATTGACGATATTTAATAAACGAAATTCGTGTCAGCGTATAATTATAAACTATTTAAACCAATAAATCAATATAAGAACCAAGTGCTGCATTGCTATCAAATATGATTTAGAAAGTAAAGTTTTAATTAAACATTTAAAGTACAAAAGCTATTGACTAATAACAGGTTAAACCTTTTTCTACAACTAGCAATGGTTGACGAAGACGATGAATGCTAAATATCCAGCTTCTGGGGTCTGGACCGGCCTGAACGACAATGACAAGGATTCCTCGGTTAAATTAGGTACAGGACGATGGAAATGGGGCTTCTACACGCCCGCGGATATGACGTTAATGTAAGTTACATGTCATACAATACGTAGGAATAGCGCGCCATTGTATAGTGACGGCATTTGATTTTAGTCAACCACATACTATGGCACTTTGCAACTAGCCGAATTTAAGGTTTTGTGCTTCCCCTCTGTAAAATAAAAAGATATAATACTATGATAATATTACAGATATGTAGATAAACGCTTATAAATAGTCTGTGAATAACAATGATATACCCACAGGTTGTATACTTTGCATATATTATTGTTTCCGTATATTTTGGCGCACTGTTGCCTATAAACAACGCATTTATTTAAATTTGTTTAACCTTCGATGTGTTCTACTCAACTCTCTTGTTGTCTTATCAGTTGTTAATTTTGATTCTTGCTAAACTGCGATTTGTGAATATTTGATTGAAAGGTTCGCTGGGCGTTTTTTTAAGCAATAGTGTAAGTTTCAAATTTGCAATGCAAAAACTGTCTTTTACAGTTAATTTTTGAAAATATCCTGTTTTTAAAACTAAATTTTGCTAAAAAACCCAAGCTATCAATTAAAGAATCTATGTACAGCGGTAGCTAGGTTCCTGTAACACTATCTGCTATTGTTTGACCTGTTTGCAGCCAATGGAATGCCTCGCCCGCTAACGACGGTCAGTCGACGTGTGCCGGTATCAACATCCAGGGCCAACTGGCTGACGTCACGTGTAAATCCAAGCAGGGAGCTATCTGCTCGGCACCACGTAAAACCGCTTTTTTATGCTTGTCTTGTCTGTAACTTAAGTCATGTTTATTTTCAAACAACACAAATATGAGGACCCTAGCTATGCTATTGTTGAATGAAACCTTTTGACCTTAGCGTATGATACACTCTTTTAATTGTTTTTTTTGTTTACTGTTACAACATTTAAATAGTTTTATTCAAGTAATTAAAAAATATCACAATAATAAGCAGTAAAAGTTTCCGTTTGAGCCACCATCCCTGTGTGTACCACGTGTCGTTTCTTGGTGAGCAATGTATCTATCAGTTAAGAATCACGTTGTATTTGAGAAGCATCGTCTCTGTTCCGGTAACATTTTAAGTCACCACAAAAACAAAAATAACGTTTCTGTTTATAAGTCATATGACTTCTTCTTCAGCCTCTAACAATGCCTGTCAGGATGGCTGGATAGCCGCCGACAGCACCACTTGCTTGTACTTCACGGACACGTCAGACGTCACCCAGCTGCGCACATGGTCCATGGCGCAGGAATGGTGCGAGAACCAAGCTAACGGAGGAGACTTGCTGTCGCTGACCACAGCAACACAAATGGTAGTTCAAGGATAACCTTATACTGACATTTCGTTAATATGTCTTTCCAGAAACTAGCTTACCTTTGGAAATGACCCCCCCCTCCCTCACCCCCCCCCCCCCCCCCCCCACATCTCGATAAATACAACTTACTTCCAGAGACATCAAAGAACTCACACTAAATCTACATGGCCTCGCAGTGTCTGCATGCAATCAACCTCAATTTATCCAGTAAATTTATGCTGATATTAGTACCGATTAAGTCTTAATATTTTTTAAACGGAAGGTTCTGAATTATTCGTAAAAAACCCTATTCGGCAGTTAATTACATGTATTTTCGAAAACATTTTATATCAATAGATTACGAAACCTGTATATTTTTTTCTAAATACATATGAAAACCAAATATTATATTTTGACTCGAATTTCAACCTTAATTATGCCTTTAATATTAGTATGGCAAAGTTTTAATTCTTACGGAAGTAAGTTAGGAAATTTAACTTTTCCTTGAATAATAATAAGTCTAAATCATTATATCTCGGCTAAATTTATATAATATCATAATACTTGCTTATATTTGACAACTATGGGATATTTTAAACTCCAACGACCCTGTATGAGTCCGGACAAACGTTCCCAGGGGATGGGATGGGATTAACCGGCATTTTTGCCGATACTGCGCAGCGACATTTCTATCATTATAGCACAGGGGCACTTATGAGGTGCCCAGGGACTGAACCCGGCCGGTCCATTATACTGACACCGACGAGTCAGGCGTAATGCTGTCCCCTTAGCCCCGAGCGTTAGGAGGGAAGCCACTACTACCAACTTTAAAGTCTTTGGTAAGACCCGGCCGGGGTTCGAACCCACGACCTCCCGATCCGCAAGCCGACGCTCTACCAACTGAGCTATTGCGGCCGGTACAAACGTTCCCAATGTGAGCATAAATGCACAAAAAAATGAAAATATTGCTTTGTCAATACTATTAGTTCTGCAAAGAACAATGTTTACTGATATTTATTAAATATATGGTTATTTAAATGCTATTTCAGACCTATTGTTTATCAGAAAGCCCCTCCGTACCCGCGAAATATTGTTTATTATTGTCAGAATACTGTCCAAGCTGAAGTAACAGGCCGCTCTCAGAACACCAAGATTTACTGGGTGGGGCTGACTGCCACCGGGCAGCAATGGTCCTGGTTGACAGGTGGTGCACCTGACAAAACGGTTGTGTAAGTATCAAATCGTTATTGCAAATATGATTAAACCAATGTTTTCATGATAAATGGCGTGTTTTCGTGTTTGTTTTTTTAAATATAACCATGTAAAAACTACACTAAAAGTTTCAGTGATAATAGACATAACGGCCGACTGTGGTGGCCTGCCTGGTTGGACGGTAGCTATTAAAGTCTTGACAATGGAAGCTTCTCCTTCATACGGGCATGATGTCAACATAATGTGACTGTCCGATAGATTTAGTTTAACTAAAAACGCGACATTGACTTTTGAAAAAGAAAATCATTATCTTTTGACGACTACAGCAAATCATTTTTGTGTGTTTTTCCTCAGCCAATGGCAGGTTGAGCCAAATAACGTTGCAGGCGTTGAGAATTGTGGGGTTCTCAGGATGACAGGACGGTTTAGTGACAGGGACTGTACTTCAAATGCAGCCTACATCTGCCAGAAACCAGTCTACAATTGTAAGTGTACTTTAAATAAAAGTCGGCGATGACTGTGGTCGACAACTGGCAGCATCAGGTAACAAAATCTTAAACTAACCATACTCTCTTAATATTGACATGGGTCAAATTATACTGATGACTATAACGTTTAGCTTTAACTAAAACATACATTGACAATTTGTCTTTATGCTTCGCTCCACTATGAACCGTTCAAATAATGTCGCTGGTTTAATGTACATGGTGGAAGGTTACTGTATACATCAACATATATATGTTTTTATCATGTGTGTCTCGTTAATGTTATATAATGAGTAAATGGCCACAATGCCTTATATTGTTAGATACACCAATGGATAACGTGGGTTGTGGTCCGTGGATACGAGCTGGAAAGTCCTGTTATCTGTTCTCTAAGACCGTTGTGCCATGGCTTGATGCTAGGAACAAATGTCTGCAGCAAAACTCGGACCTCATCAAAGTAGACTCTCTAGATAAGAAGGTAAACAATATTAACCTACAGAAATTACTCTCTAGATAAGAAGGTATAAAATATTAACTTACAGAAATTACTATCTAGATAAGATGGTATACAATATTAACTTACAGAAATAACTATCTAGATAAGAAGGTATAACATAATAACTTACAGAAATTACTATCTAGATAAGATGGTATTGCATATTAACTTACAGAAATTACTATCTAGATAAGAAGGTATAACATATTAACTTACAGAAATTACTATCTAGATAAGAAGGTATACAATATTAACTTACAGAAATTACTCTCTAGATAAGAAGGTATAACATATTAACTTACAGAAATTACTCTCTAGATAAGATGGTATTGCATATTAACTTACAGAAATTACTATCTAGATAAGATGGTATACAATATTAACTTACAGAAATTACTATCTAGATAAGATGGTATTGCATATTAACTTACAGAAATTACTATCTAGATAAGATGATATACAATATTAACTTACAGAAATTACTCTCTAGATAAGATGGTATTGCATATAAACTTACAGAAATTACTATCTAGATAAGATGGTATACAATATTAACTTACAGAAATTACTATCTAGATAAGATGGTATTGCATATTAACTTACAGAAATTACTATCTAGATAAGATGGTATACAATATTAACTTACAGAAATTACTATCTAGATAAGATGGTATTGCATATTAACTTACAGAAATTACTATCTAGATAAGATGGTATAACATATTAACTTACAGAAATTACTATCTAGATAAGAAGGTATAACATATTAACTTACAGAAATTACTATCTAGATAAGATGGTATTGCATATTAACTTACAGAAATTACTATCTAGATAAGAAGGTATAACATATTAACTTACAGAAATTACTCTCTAGATAAGAAGATATAACATATTAACTTACAGAAATTACTCTCTAGATAAGAAGGTATAACATATTAACTTACAGAAATTACTCTCTAGATAAGAAGATATAACATATTAACTTACAGAAATTACTCTCTAGATAAGAAGGTATAACATATTAACGTACAGAAATTACTATCTAGATAAGAAGGTATACAATATTTCTTTACAGAAATTACTCTGTAGATAAGAAGGTATACAATATTAACTTACAGAAATTACTCTCTAGATAAGAAGGTATACAATATTAACTTACAGAAATTACTATCTAGATAAGAAGGTATACAATATTAACTTACAGAAATTACTATCTAGATAAGATGGTATTGCATGTTAACTTACAGAAATTACTCTCTAGATAAGATGGTATTGCATATTAACTTACAGAAATTACTATCTAGATAAGAAGGTATACAATATTAACTTACAGAAATTACTCTCTAGATAAGAAGGTATACAATATTAACTTACAGAAATTACTATCTAGATAAGATGGTATTGCATATTAACTTACAGAAATTACTATCTAGATAAGAAGGTATACAATATTAACTTACAGAAATTACTCTCTAGATAAGAAGGTATACAATATTAACTTACAGAAATTACTATCTAAATAAGATGGTTTACAATATTAACTTACAGAAATTACTATCTAAATAAAAAGGTATAGCATATTAACTTACAGAAATTACTATCTAGATAAGATGGTATTGGATATTAACTTACAGAAATTACTATCTAGATAAAAAGGTATAGCATATTAACTTACAGAAATTACTATCTAGATAAGATGGTATACAATATTAACTTACAGAAATTACTATCAAGATAAAAAGGTATAGCATATTAACCTCCAGAAATTACTATCTAGATAAGATGGTATACAATATTAACTTACAGAAATTACTATCAAGATAAAAAGGTATAGCATGTTAACCTCCAGAAATTACTATCTAGATAAGATGGTATACAATATTAACTTACAGAAATTACTATCAAGATAAAAAGGTATAACATATTAACTTACAGAAATTACAATCTAGATAAGATGGTATTGCATATTAACTTACATTTGCGCTGGCTTCCATTGCTTGTTGTCCCACAAAATTGGGATAATTACCCATCACCAACATTGGGAACATATTTACAATTTATACAATTTATACAGACACTGGCCGTTTCTATTCGTATCTAGATCAAGAGCTCACAAACAAAAACAATCACTTTAAATATGACAAGAGGCAATATAATCGAGTAATCCTAATAATAAGTTCTGATGCGAAACAGAGAAATGACGGGTTTGAAATAAAGGTAAATATATTTACCTGCATCGGCGGACATCCACGATCGGTCGATTCATCGCCCGTGGGATATTTAGTTCACTTTTCGCCGTTGCTGGTAATGATATTTCATTGGTCGCTTCATAATCCGATGAAGGTTTCAGTCCAATGATAAAGTTCGTTACTTTCGATTGTGGCACTGGGCGCAGCCATTGTTGTACTTCTAGTCTCTACGCTGATTAGTTGTATGGATTTTGTAAGCACTATTATGATTGGCAAATTCTTGTTCTGTTAAGTTCGATAAGACGAGAGAAAATTTACAAATTAACCCTCGGTCGACGAATGTAGTAAAACGGAATAGTCGGGCGTTGGTATCCGACGATGATTTATCTGAAGCTTTCACTAATATATATATATAAATATACTTTATATTTAGTTTTGGTTGGAAGCGCAGATGCTGGATGCAACCAGCGCCACCTACTGGTCAGGCCTTAACGACCGGCAGAACGAGGGCCATTACGTCTGGGGTGATGGAACACAACTCAATACGACATTAATGTGAGATTTAACTCCCCTATTTTTTTCTTCAGATTGTTCGACCTGAGTTCGTTTTGTTGTACTATTCAGACACGTTCTCAACGCTTATACTAAAGCAACATTAAAGGGTTGGTTAGTTTATGTAGTTTTTTAAAGAATGGATTCATATATATTATGATTACTGTAACTAGACAGAACACAAGTCATTTGAATTAATAACAAATTTACCAAAGTAGATACATATCTTTTAAATTATCCAAATGGTTTATTTATCTCATTTGTAAATACCTAATATACTACATGTGTATGCATCGAAACAGATGTTTTCAGCCTCATCTTTAATATTAACCGAAGATCGAGATTTTTCTTATTTCACATACACAGGAAACAGAATTCCGACTTTTTTCTTCATTTTTTTTTCAAAATGCAGAACTTGGAGCAAGGAGCCTAACAACTACAAGGGTATTGAGGACTATGCTGTGGTCTTATATAACGGAGAATATAATGACGTGCCTGGCGGGGCCTATCACGCTGCGGCTATTTGTGAGATAGACAACGACCAGCAGCGTAAGTTGGCTTACAGAAACGAACAAATCTCAATAATTAGTAATGTAGACATCTTAAATTAAACATCGTCCCTTCTTTTTGTTTAAGGTATAAGTAAACTGAATAAATCGTTAGTAAAGATTTAAAATGAGCAATTTTAAAGATAATGTCCAGAATATAACTGCGAAAAATATAAAGTTTTATCATAAGCATTGCAATAAGCTGAGCAATTGCGGAGTTTATCTGATAACCTCATACATGCATGAACATAATTCACCAGCATACGACCGCTTTTTCACTTAGCTTTTACAATGTATTGAGTTTTCTCAGGGACAAAGATTCTTGCCGAATGTACCCCGTGTTTTTGATCCATACAGATAAATGCAATATTAAATGTTAAATGTTTTAAATAAATTTACCGGTATCGGGCATGCATGCAGCGAGCAGTCAGTACTGAAAACACACCTGAACAAGTTGATGCGTCTAGTTTGATCTAAGTTGTCCGTTATCGGGACCATCCTGTGTAGAGCAGGTTAAGTAATTTTGGTGTAGAGCAGGTTAAATACTTTTGGTGTAGAGCAGGTTAAATACTTTTGGTGTAGAGCAGGTTAAGTACTTTTGGTGTAGAGCAGATTAAGTAACTTTGGTGTAGAACAGGTTAAATACTTTTGGTGTAGAGCAGGTTAAATACTTTTGGTGTAGAGCAGGTTAAATACTTTTGGTGTAGAGCAGGTTAAATACTTTTGGTGTAGAGCAGGTTAAACACCTTTGGTGTTGAGCAGGTTAAATACCTTTGGTGTAGAGCAGGTTAAATACTTTTGGTGTAGAGCAGGTAAAGTACTTTTTGTGTAAAGCAGGTAAAGTACTTTTGGTGTAGAGTAGGTTAAGTACTTTTGGTGTAGAGCAGGTTAAATACTTTTGGTGTAGAGCAGGTTAAACACCTTTGGTGTTGAGCAGGTTAAGCACTTTTGGTGTAGAGGAGGTTAAATACTTTTGGTGTAGAGCAGGTAAAGTACTTCTAGTGTAAAGCAGGTAAAGTACTTTTGGTGTAGAGTAGGTAAAGTACTTTTTGTGTAAAGCAGGTAAAGTACTTTTGGTGTAGAGTAGGTTAAGTACTTTTGGTGTAGAGTAGGTTAAGTATTTTTAGTGTAGAGCATGTTAAATACTTTTGGTCGTATACACCTAGATAACTTTTATGCAATATTTAAAGTTTGTGTAGGTATTTCATAGATGTTAGATATAAGCAAATGGGATAAAGGTTAGCCATTTTATGTAAATTACAAAAACTAAATCTTTAACTATACTTAGCATAATATGTGTTGTTTTCTTTCCTTGGTAAAGCTCAGCAAAGTGTTTGATCTATCACTATTGGAAATTTTTTAATTATTTATTACTACACTTTTGCAGGATAGCATCGTCTCCGTATAAAATTAGAAGGTCACTGGACGGAACGTTAAACTTTACAAAAAACAACACATTTGACACTAAATGGTTGAAAAGATTTAATAAAAATTCTGTTGACTCTTTGTGCTGTGTAGATTGAATGTTGGGAAAACATAAAATGACTGTTTAACATATGCCAAATAATACAGTCTGTCCTTTAATTCTGAGTCTGCTAAACACGGTTTTGTCAAACTGTAGCACACAGTCCAGATTATCCAGCTTTCGCTGGGAGCTGTATGCTAAGGATAACCACCCAATATAATTATGTTCTGCTTAATCTAAATTAATATGTATTGTAACGTATGTATGTTTCGACAGATAAATAACATTTTGGCCATTTTGTTGTTCTCAAACAACCAAATAAATTATTGTTATTTTACGATCTGACATCCATATTTACAATTAATGTTTATCCGAAACCATGCAAAATTCTGCCAAAATATTGGTGAGATATACGATATGTATATATCGACGTGTGTGTGCGTGTTTCTAGGCACGTGTCCCATTGGCTGGGCTAGCAATATGGGCAGGTGTTACCTGTTCAGCCCCTATCAGAACCAGTCACAGCTCATGAACAGAGACGAGGCCTACAACTATTGTCTCCAACAGAATAACGTCATTAATACAACCGTCAACCTGCTGTCCATCACCAATGACGACGAAAAGGTAGCTCCAAAATAATCCAACTTCTTGCTCAGTTGAAAAGTTTAAGTTCACAAAGGTAGACTTTAAAAAATTTGGTGGACACAAGCAAACGATCAGTTTCTGTGTGTGCAATCTTGGGTTTGAACAACCAAAGACATATGAAAAAATTGATTTCATAAATCATCTTTTCAAAAACAATAATCCGTATATTTTAGATTAAGACGAACGGCTAAATAAATGAAAAGAAACATCTATTCAATTTGCGTGCATAAAGTCTATCCCAGGCACGTCTTTTAACAATGGAAAAACAACATATTTCCGTTCAAGAAAATCACACGTTTGTAAACTTTATCATTAATTTGTCTACTGTCGTTTGTCAGTAGGTGTTCTTCACTCAGGACAACGCAATACTATGTTTGTTTATTATGTTTATCGTCGCAATACTTTGCCATAATCCACTAGTTATTTACTGTGAATAACAACCCATTACTTTTACATCCTTAAAGATGTCGTTTTTGTCTGTATCAGGCGTTTATCCGCCAGACGCTAGCCACCATGAAGGACAACGCCTTAGGATGGTGGACGTCCTTGTCAGATGCCGCCACCGAGGGGTACTGGACGTTTGCCGACGGAACCACGCCAAACACTAAGTAAACAAACCTTACTACCTTAAACTCTTTGTGAGCCTAATTAGGTGTGTTTGTTACGTAGGTTTACAGTTGCGCATAACAGGACATGTTTCCACAAAAAAACACAGATTTACTGTTTATCACCGTGTGTATGCATACAGTAACAGTATTACCACTGAAATAATAACATGAAACGCCATTTCTCTTACAAAAAAGAACATGCAGTATACATGTACATCTTATGTGAATGTGCCACAATGCAACCGCTGTCAATTTACAGCAACGCAAACATAATAAATAAATAAATAAATAAATAAATAAACTCTTCCTATTCTATACCAGGGACTGGTCGACGGAGCCAAGTACGGCGCCTGGAGACAACTGTGGCATGATCAACTGGGGAGGTGTATTCCATTTAAGGAACTGCGGCAACACACACCCCTATATCTGTGAAAGATACGCTTACGGAATGAGCACAGGTACCCACACGAATCTGTGGCCGAGGGTATAAAACGTTGAGCTGGACTCTGAGGTTATCCTCAAGATATTGATTGGTCAAATTTAAACGTTCTTTATTTAGAATACAACAATCGGATCCTTGTACTCAGACTCAAGCTCACGGCAGTATAACTTCGGGCCGGGGAGTTTGGTTACATTGTGCCTGGTGCCTGAGACCATTCCCAGTCATCTAATTGGTTTAAGTTAAATATGACGCATCAGAATGACGCATCAGAATGACGAATCAGAATGATGAATCAGAATGATGAATCAGAATGATGAATCAGAATGATGAATCAGAATGAAGAATCAGCTTGTGCACGGAAAGTCTTAAAACCGAAAATAAAGTTATATTACCCTCTCTTCATTTTCATGGTTTTCTAAAAAGAAACAATGTTAAGAACTGCAGTTTAAAATTACCATTGAAATTGGGATTGGGATTGGGATTAGCCGGCATTTTGCCGATACTGCGCAGCGACATTTCTATCATTATAGCACAGGGGCACTTATGAGGTGCCCAGGGACTGAACCCGGCCGGTCCATTATACCGACACCGACGAGTCAGGCGTAATGCTGTCCCCTTAGCCCCGAGCGTTAGGTGGGAAGCCACTACTACCAACTTTAAAGTCTTTGGTTTGACCCGGCCGGGGTTCGAACCCACGACCTCCCGATCCGCAAGCCGGCGCTCTACCACCTGACCCATTGAAGTTGCGAATTACCCTAAATACAAATGTTCGCGAACGTTTGCAAATAGATAAAGAGAAGAATTGTTCGTGCTTAACTGTCCAAAAAGGCAATTTGCCGAAAATATGAGTGAGGGCGTTTTTAGAAAAGAATATATATATATATATATATATATATATATATATATATATATATATATATATATATATATATATATATATATATATATATATATATATATATATATATATATATATATATATATATATATGCGATTAAGTTTTTGACTTAAAATGCTCCATAACTTGCTATGTGTTGTTGTTTTTAAACATCCATTGTGTATGAAAATCAGTGTATTCTATATAATAATTATAATAATTATTTATCCGTTTATTATTCATGTTTTGATATACATAGTGAGCACATAGTTATATTTTATTTTGTTTCAGGAACAGTCATCGTCAAAAGCTATCTAGTGATTGTAGCAGCTACATTGTTCTCCATCTTTACCATTCAATCACACGTTCGAATATGAAATTCGTCATTATTATAGGTGATTGAGATTTCTCCCAGTATTTATATTATTCTAGACACAATTCCTATGTACAACGATTTGCTTTGTATGTTATCATTAGTTTAATTAGTTCATAAACCTTTATTTATAAATAAAATACATTTTTTAATAAAAACTTTTGTAGAATTAAACGTTCTTGAACATGTCTTTTGTCACGCAAAGATGTTAAAATAGGCATACATATGGTCATATGGCTTAGGCCTAAAATAAAATTGTTTTTGTTTCCCCTCCCACGACCGACCCGAGAAAAACGTCCCGACCCAAACAATTTTATCGACAAATTCAATTTAATATTTTTTTTTACTTCAAAAACTGATCGTAGTTCAAATGTTCCGGTACAGAAATTCGAAATGCATTGAGTACGAAACTGATCATCATGATCGCCGAGGCGCTTTGTTTTTTATGATGGTAGTGTTAAATAAGGAGGCATTTCTTTTCAATCATTAAAATATGAAACATTTTCTTGTTTTGTCGTTAAAGGTAAATTTCTTAAGGCAAATAAAAATAATTACAAGAAGTTGAAAAAAATAAATATTTTACCTACCTACCTACCCATACCTAATATACCTGGGTCGTGGGAGGGGAAACCAAAAATATTTTAAGTCCGGCCTTATATCGTGGAACAATGAATGTACAGGCTCTACACAGTTGTTCCAGTATTTTAAGTATATAGTAAGGTTGTTTTTTTCTCATAGCCTATTCTTTTTAATGTGAGTGCTCTGTTTTAGTGTTTAATGTAGATATTTTGTACTGGCCTCACATGTTGTAAGGGAATTAAAATGTGTTAAATGACTTTCATGTGTTGTTCCTTAGTGTTTGTCGTCAAATCCCCGCGATTTTGTATGCTGTGTGGGATTGTTGCTTAACCAAACACAAACTAAGGATGTTAAAGGGTCTTTCAATCCCTTATTATTAATAACCTTTAAACGTATTTATAAGATTTGCATGTTTAGTTCAATTTGTTGACGTTTAGCGGAAAATATCATTTGTTTCATCTAGTATAGGATTGAAGATGTCATGCATGTGCGGAAATCACCTTAAGCGTCTACGGAAAAAAATCCTTAAAAGCTGACGTGAAGAAATCTCAAGGGAATTTATTTTATAGAAAACAAACTTTAGCAAAATATATTATTTAAAACAATTGCCCAAAATGTTGTCAATGTTGCAAATTTATGTTCGCGGCAAAGAGTTAATTCCTATGAAATTTAAAAAAGAATGGATGGCAAGTTAATATACATTTATTATAAACTTCGCGTCAAAAGCGTTCCTACAATGACGTCATAGTGTCTGTTTACAAAAAATACAAGACCAGTACGAGTATTGATTTTACGTGTAAGTGCAAGTTTATTACCCAAAACTGACATCGAAAGTCGCAGAAAAACATCGTTATAGGGTTCTGTCCTTCGTCTTAAACCTTTTAGAATTCACAGTAAAAATATATTTTGTTTAAATGAAATGACAATAAGTAATCAAATTCAATATCTCGAAAATAAGAAATAAAGTCGTTAAGTTTTCAACTGAAAAACGCTTTGATACCGTCTCGTTTTTTTGGCTTTGGGTAAGCAGATAAAGGCAGCAAATGTTTTTTTGCAAACATGACACAGCTTCTACACTTTCTTATTCAATCGTTTAAATAATTTTGTATAAAGAGAAAAATGTGGAAAATTACAAATTTGATATTAAAATGTTTTGGGGAGGCAAAAACTATTGTGCAAAGTTTTGCCATAGGAACTTGTTCAATCAATGACTTATAATTAGTTAAATAAATAATGCCATTAGCGTGCTAGAAACGTGTCCGTAGCAAGGGCCCAAACCTATGCACGCATTTATTCGTGATGAAATCATTAATTGGACACTATGATTTATCTTCATTCCACCTAACAACGTTATCACTTGCTCAACAGTGAAGTACTACTATTTGCTCTTTGCACTTAGATAATATCCAACATACACGATAATTTGACTAGGTCTGGCCGTTTAAAAATGTTAAGTTCGAGCTGAAGAGACTTTTCAAGTATGACATTGACTAGGTTTTAAATTGAGTTCAAATTCAACAAATCAGATGCGATTGTTTTCTTGGCTACTAGAATATGTTATGCGTAAAAAACACAGCAAACTGTTCACGAACCCCAGTAGCCATGATGGCACTTATTGCATGACGTTCGTGTATACAGTTGCAGACACCAAACATTCACCTGAGTTAAATTATGCGTGCCGTAGTTATACCTTAACTGCAATCTTACTCTGTTATCTTCCCTTTGGTCCAAGCTGTCTGTGCATACGTTCGTATTTACACATTTAGATTGTCAACTTATCTACACATAACTAACTACACATCTCCATATCAGCCAAATCTTAAACAGATTACTGTATTTTAGGTTAACTGAACACTTAGGATGTCACCACTAGTGACAATTTAACAATTACTTTGAAGCGCTCGCCTGTATTATGAAATTCTCTCTTAAAATCAGTTTTAAAATAAAACTTAATTTGAATTAAATTTTTTAAACACTTCTATGGGAGAAACGGTACTTCAATTCGGATACAACCAGTTTTGAAATAAAACTTGATTTTGAAGTAAACTCTTTTATTCCTACGAGACGTATAGCATGACTTACATGTAGTTATAATCATTCGGAAGATTGATAGGGTAGGCGTTCTTAATAACAGCTTATAGTGACATGACATGCATTTCAATTTGTACGTTTATGCATTGAAGGAGTTTTCCAGAGAAACTTCAATCAGTAACTTGTTTGAAGCAAAATACGCATTGAAGGAAGATTATTTTCAAAACTGGTTGATTATTGACGTAAACCTTATTTCAATTCGCATACAACTAGTTTAGAAATAAAAAAACATTGTTGTAGTAAGCTAGTTCCCGCTGTGATATGTTTAATTGACTCTAAAACGGCCTAAAGTGACATGGCGTGTATTTTAATATGTACGTTTACACGATGAAGTTTATTTCAAATTTTCAGGTTTTAGGGTGAATAAAGCATGGTTGTAGTTAAATTATTAAGGTTTTCGTGCACATTTAGAGAGATTTTCATATTGTTTTTCTTTCATATGAAAAAGGTAAAGGCATATGCCGTCGAGTGATACTTTTGGACGACTTGCTTGTATGAAGAAAGTATAAAAGGATTTGACAAAAATTGCATAACATTGTCAATAAATGAGAGCAAAAGGAAATTCATTAGTGGTGGTAACATTAACCTCTATTGAACACGCTGTTATCTCAGTACACATTCTTAGCTCAATAAGGTTAGATTTAAGTCGGACACAGAATATGCCCATCCCTAATCCCCTAAAGTTCCTGGATCAGTCAAGAAATGCACATGCAGGTGCGAACTTGAATTCCCAGACCAAAAATGAAACTTTTGTGTTTCAAATAATTAAACAAATAAAAATTAGTTTTTGCCCAAATACCACAAAATGAGTTTGGGCCCAAGTACTCGTAAGAGCACATCAGTAAGATTTTAGAATAAATAACTTCAAAGAAGACCATGTCCCTCTAATTGGTTATAATGGGTTTGCAGTTTGTATTATATAGCAGTATACGAGTTTAAAAGGCTTTATCCATCAAGTCAGGTTGTTGACATGTACTCCGCATAGAAACATTTGAATCAATGCACCAAGTTAGGGATTGGGATTTGCCGTCACTGTGCAGCAACATTTCTATCATTTATATAGCACAGGGGCACTTATAAAGTGACCAGGGACTGAACCCGGCCGGTCCATTATACTGACACCGACGAGTCAGGCGTAATGCTGTCCCCTTAGCCCGAGCGTTAGGAAGGAAGCCACTACTACCAACTTTAAAGACTTTGGTTTGACCCGGCCGGGCTTTGAACCCGCGACCTCCCGATTCGCAATCCGACGCTCTACCCCCTGAGCTATTGCGGCAGGTTCAATGTACCGCGTTATAGGTAAAATCCTAGACCAACGCCTGTAAACAAAGGAAAACCCAGTCTGGAACACATTGAAGACAAGCCCTGTGGTATACTTCGTATTAATGAACATGATTGTCTCCGTCCAAAAACATGCTGTTTGGCTTTCTGTCCTGTTTAACGGCGAGTTTGTTCCCTACAAGAGGAACCTGTACTGCCCCTAGCGGTTTCTGGTGCATCTTTTTTTTCGAATACGGTGCCGAATTGCTTATGCACCGTGCGACAGCAAAATTTAAAAAAAATGGATATACACCAAATGTTTAAAAAAAAAAATTGGATAAAATAGCCGTGGCGCAAAAGCCTGCCAGTTTCAGCAGCATATTTATCTCTTAGATTAAAAGCTGAGTCTGCATATTTGGAAAGAAGTTTATCTAGAATGTAAACGTTTCAATGTTATCTATATCCTGTACACGGGAGACTCATATGGACAGTTTCCCCACGTGACCTCGTACTCACATGAATATCCGCCCCATTAAGCCGACTATTTTCTCAGTGTTGTTTCAGGATTTCTTTTATTTCTGTTATTATTTAAAGTGATAGAAAAATGGACCTGCTTTCGAAATTATTGTTGATCTCTTCGATGTTATGTAAGTATGCTTTATACTAAAATTTTATTGTGTGAATTTATACTGCCTATTGCAAGTGTTAAAGTGCTGTCAACTGTATGGGCCTGACAACACAAGTTTTGCAGTAAGTTTATCTATGATAAAATACATCGCTTTTTATCAAGGTATATGTCAGATATGCATAATAATATCTCTCGTACAACATCGCTTATATATTAGTGGTTGTACGTTGATGTAATAAATATGTTGCCATCTTTAAAATCTAAAATGTGACACTTTTTGTTACGCCCCCTTCCAACACCGAAACTATATTGCCGATTCTGTGATCACCCACCTAATCATGGGCCTTATGCCACAGTCACCTAGATTATACTAAATACTGGCGGTTCCATTTTTTCCAATCTTCTAAGATATTGACTTAAACTCATTCCTAAAATGACTTTTTTATAATCTACCACACCACTTGCATACGCGTGCCGTCTCTACGAAAATGCGCCATAATTTCAAAGAACCGTTATAACTATGTATTTCAAATTCAGCTGCCAAGCGCAAAGGGTTGTCGTCGAATGTACTCGTAAAACGTTTTTTACCAATAAGGTGCTTTCAAATATAAATTTCAACATGCCAATTATCATACGTAGGCCAATATTGCTATTACGAGTTAAACGTAAGTAGCGTTGTCTGTGGGACACCAATATAATCGCTGAGGGATTACAATCTATGTCACTGACTGTTTTCAGACGTCACATCCGGAGACGCCACTTCCGGTTGCGACAGCGGCTGGGAGTCGTACAACAATTACTGTTTCCAGTTCACTAGTGTCAAAAGCATAACATGGAAACAGGCAATGACGGAGTGTACTATGCAAGACGCTTCTTTAATTCGGATCGCCGATCAAGCAACACTGGTAGAAGACTCATTTCTTTTATGTTTTTTTTTTTACATATTGTCATACATATTTTTCTGCTGCCGTGACATTGCATTAGAAATTCAAGTTTCTCTTAATTTTACAGTGTAGCGTGCCTATCGCTATCAGCTTGAAAAATCTTATTTCTTAAGCAATCAGGTCTATCACAATACTTAATTATTAATACTTATTGACAATGATTAATTACAGATATGATTATGACAATGACTAAATAAATACAACTATTTACACAATTTGCCACCAATAACATCAGGTTCTCGACCCTCTAACGCCAGATCCTTTGCCCAAACATTCCAGCCTTACATTTTTATGACTGTTTTGCAAAACCTGGCTGAAAATGCTCTGGCACTCTGAAGCCTGTGCCTCGAAATGCAATGCTAGTCTTATAGGTCATTAGCACTCTGATTCCAGTGCCTCGGTGATCTATAGCAATCTATCATTCAACTTATTTTCAAACGCCCAAATAGAAATAAAGAAGACCTTTTAATGTAACTGTTATTGTACTGAACTATGAGTTGAAGTATTGACAATGACGACCACAACTTCAATATGATGATTCTAAGTTACAGGTAGGGTTAACGATTTCAGCATTTTTGTTAAAATATATTTTTTTGAAATAGTAAAACTGTTAAAATATCACCTGTTTCTGTCTGGTATCAAGTCTATCACAATAAGGCAGGTTTGTTTAATATGTACTTACATTTTGTGTAAAGTCTCGCCTATTTAAACAACAGATGCACATTAAGGTATTGTTCTATTCCACAGACATGGGTCACAAATACAATGAAGGCCAAGTACCCATCCACTGGATACTGGACAGGACTTAACGACAACGATAAAGACCCGACCGTCAAGATCGGTACCGGTCGATGGAAGTGGGGCTTCTATACACCTGCTGACATGACGCTCATGTGAGTTTTTGCTCTGTCTTCAATTAAATAGAAAAAAAAAAATGTTTGACAATTTTTTTATTGATCCTGACATGAGTTATTACAGGAACGATTACATGAATAAAAACATTACTATGATCTGTTAATCGTTATCTATTTGTATACTTGGTCTTGTTTGGATATATATATATATATCTAACTGTTCTATCTGTCGCGTATCTAGTGATATCAAATGTTTTACAATATAAATACGCGACAGATAGAACAGTTAGATTACGTGTTTGTTTTGGTCATTCAAACTTATTTAAACTAATAGACAGGATATTTGTCATTTTTATTGTTAATTTCACAAAAGTGTTTTTTTCTCTCTAAACATTGGACATTATCGTTTTGATGTCGTGCTTGTTTGCATTTCAATTAATTTAGCAAGACGGTCTCATGGTGACACTTTTCATACTGTCGATATTACTTTTCTAATTCGAAGACCACTGTTTTTGTTTGCTGTTATATGCAACGTCGTATAAAAAAGCAGCTTGAGAAAATGTTGAAAAGACAAAAGAAGTCGAGACGAAATTCCGCTAGTTTTTATTTTAACCACTATCTTGCTATCGTCGGTTTCGTTATTTATGTTAATTGAACAGGCTTTATCAACGTCGAGAGCTTTTGTTTTGTTCTTTTCGTTTGTAAGTGACTATAAACCCCGTTTTAATAACATTTTTGTGATTTCAGTATACTTCTTACAACACAATCCTTGACTGTTTTAATGTTTATTTCCTTGTCCAGCCAATGGAACTCTTCCCCTGCCAATGATGGCATCTCTCTGTGTGCTGGCATGACGCTCCTGTCGACTCTCTCGGACATAAACTGTGCCTCACCATCGGGCGCCATTTGTTATCTTCCAGGTATGGCGGCGTCTCGACAATACCGACGTGACATGTGCTAAGATGTTGGGGAGCATATTGTAAATGAAAACAATACTCTTCAAAGCTTCAATCGCACTGATAAAAAAATTGATTTTGGTCTTTTATCTTTGTTTAACTATGACATTCTTGCTTAACTTATAAGCTTTATCTGAAATCTCTTTTTACATGTGACTACCTTTTAAAAGTTTCAATATTTCGTTTGTTATATTTTAAATATTTGCAGTTTTATGCCATGCAATAAATACACACTAGCCTCATTTGAGAGTGTTCAATATACATTTACATCCATTGACACATGTTCGTCCGACGGCGTTTAAAATACACAAAACTTGTGTCTATTACTACTTTTCAGGGAGCGGTGGTTGTAAGTTGGGTCAGATCGGGCCTGACGATGACGGCGGTTGTTACTACATTACAAACACCACCGACACAACACAGCTCAGAAACTGGGATGATGCTCATACACAGTGTAACACTATCATGCCTGGATCTGACCTCATTACAGTGAAAACAGCAAATCAAATGGTAGTGTGCTTGTTGTTGTTGTTGTTGTTGTGTTAATTTACATTTGTCATTTAACAATCATTCAGCGCCAGTTTTTAACAGGAGCGGAACCGACGTACGTCCGAACCACTAAACAAATCAAAAGAAAATTTCCAAAACATGCGAAATTAATAGTTATTTATATAAATTAACAGAAACTTCAATTTCATACGTTTGTTAATTAAGTTCGGGTTTGGAAGCTATTGTACGTTCATATCGTGGTTTTGAAAAAAATACCCGATACATGAAACTAACATTTAAAAATACTCACCGTCTGTATGTAAAATCACAGACCCGCACTTATTACTGATACCATGTTTTAAGTTATTTGTTAATTGCACATCACGCAGAAGTAATAAGACAAAGTTCTAGACACTACAGAAAAAAATAACGATTTGATCCAACAACCATTTACGGCGTCTAGCATGAGAGAAGGAACTGACTGAAAGCGGATCGTCAAATCTATTAAAATTAGTGCGTTGCTTATAGCAGAGATAAAAATTGTTAAAACTGTAAAAAACACACAACACAGTCTTAAGAAACACGGTCTATCGAAAGACAGTATATCCACATATAATCCAGTAACTTGAGAGGAAACATGTATGTTGAAAAAGAATCTTTGCAGGGAACGACTTCATAAAGTGTCATCAGGAAATTGCATGTGACAATTAAAGCCAATAAAAATGTATAGTTACGTATATTATATTCATGTACATTTATGATTACAGAATTTCTTGAGGAATACCCTTCCCTATCAATCCAACACGCCCACAATCTACTGGGTTGGACTGAAGTACGAGACAACCAGCAACCAATGGCAATGGCTGGGTGGTGGAACTCCAGTAACTAACATCATGTAAATTGTCAATATCATCACCACCACCATCATCATCATCATCATCATCATCATCATCATCATCATCATCAGCAGCAGCAGCAGCAGCAGCAGCAGCAGCAGCAGCACCATCAACATCATCTTCATCATCCCTATAACCGACATCATCATCATCATCATCATCATCATCATCATCATCATCATCATCATCATCATCATCATCATCATCATCATCATCATCATCATCATCATCAAAAACATCATCATCATCGTCATCATCATCATCATCATTGGTACAACTAAGCATACTGTTAGTTGTCTTAATTTTTGACCAGATATCTTTATTTAGCACATTGAGTCCTTGAGAGATTTGGGTGTAAGGTGCAAATTGGTCTGCAAATTCCAGTCGATTCTATTGCCTACTGGTCGTACCAAGGTCTAACTGAATGATACTGAATTATTTGTGTAATTTCTCTTGTCAGTATGTGTGTTCTTTCCACTTTAATATTTAAAGTTCGTGTTTGTAATTTTGTCTAATGCTTGCTCAAATTTTAAAATATGTAGTAATTCCTTTGTGTCATTCTCATATTGTCCTTACACGAGGTACTTGGCAATGACAACATAACAAGATCTTTTCAGAAATGTTTACATTTCAACTCGTGCAAACTTTAAACTTACTCTAGACAGAAGAGCATACATGTATATCATCATCATCACCAACATCGTCATCCTCCTCCTCCTCCTCCTCATCATCATCATCACCACCATCATCTGCCAATGCAAGATACTATTAAAAACGCTTTTTTCCCCAGCCAATGGCAAGTTGAGCCAGACAACATAGCAGGAAGGGAGAATTGCGGGCTGCTGAGAATGACGGGCCGGTTCAGTGACAGAGACTGTAATTCCAATGCCGGGTACATCTGCCAGAAACCAGTCTATAACTGTCAGTATACAAGCAGAATACAACAACAAAAACTATTAGATTAAGCATCAGATATGTAAGAATAATTCTTAAAGATATATTAAATATTTGAAATATTTTCTAGCAGTGACTCTCCACCTTTATTATATCCTTTTCTGGTGCTTCTAAATTATGAAAATATTTAACGAAGGGAACTAACTCTTACAGACACACCAATGGACAATGTGGGTTGCGGGCCTTGGATGAGGGCGGGTAAGTTCTGCTACCTGTTCTCTAGGAATTCAGCCACGTGGACAGATGCCAGGAACCAGTGCTTGAAACAAAATGGTGATCTTATGAAAGTTGACACATTGGATAAAAGGGTGAGTTAACTGAATTGTAAACGTTTTTTGTCATAATGATTATTATAATTAAATTGGCAATATTAACTAATAATGTCTTTAAATCCCCCAAAAAACTTTACGGAGACTTTGCAAGAATTGAAGAAGACAATGATTGCTCTTTATCTGCGTCTTACACTTCCAATTTCTGGTGACTGAATATTAATGCATTTATCTATTTTCATATTTTAGTTCCATTTACTTTGTTTACTTAAGTTCTGTTTTATTTAAGACTTATCAGATTCTACTAATAGGTACTTTGACTGTGTTTCAAATTACTCTGTGTAAGTTTGGATGCTCTTCTAGACTGCATTTTGAATATATAGTAACATATTTTGATATTATTAAAACATCCATAAGGTTATATTGAATTCAAATAAAGTTTTATTAAGGATATTTTAACTTGGCATCAATGATGACCTCTGTACAATTACACCTCTCAGCAGCAACAGCATTCTGTGCCTCCGCCAGATGTTGCTGTGCAGAGGTTTCACTGTACATATTTTTCTGCATATTTCCTAATGAATTTAGATTTGCAAGTTTTGTTTTCGCTACTCTTAAATATGTTTGAACGACTGAAGGTTTGGTAAACGAACATTTGCTTTGTTTCATGAACTAACTTTGGTGTAATCCACACATATGTATTTTATTAACTATGGATATGCATGTATGTATGTACTTAAGATATGTTATACATTTGCATGTAACAGGACAACTTTAGGTTCTTGATATATGATTATTTGCTGAAATTGGCGTTAGCAAAATGAAGGTCTTTTTTATCATATTTTGAACTATATTAATTATATCTATTACTTAATAGTTTTGATAAAGCCATAATTTATTAATGGTAAAACTGTCTTTTCGTCTCCAGACGTGGTTGGAGGTGCAGATGAAGGACCCCTTGTTCAACGTATATTGGATGGGACTCAACGACCGGCAGACCGAAGGCACATACACCTGGGCGGACG
Organism: Sinonovacula constricta; assembly: GCA_007844125.1. Taxonomy (NCBI): domain Eukaryota; kingdom Metazoa; phylum Mollusca; class Bivalvia; order Cardiida; family Solecurtidae; genus Sinonovacula; species Sinonovacula constricta. Next base: position 21,924,695 of record CM017569.1, on the reverse strand, counting down.
GCACCCCTCTCAACACCTCGCTCATGTAGGAACCAAGTTTATTTTCCTCTGCTAGATTATCTATGTCGCCAACATTGTTCTATAGTTGTTATGATATCTCAATAGATTTTTGTCTATCTCCTCTACCTAAGATGTTGAAGAGAGTTGGAATTATAATATTTTACTTTGTTTTCCGACTTTAGTTCCAAAGCTGCTGATTTGTTGTCAGTGTCGTAAAGGCTCGTAGATAATTTGGTTGTCTTGGCAGCTTGAAATGTTCATTTTGGCCTCGAATGTTTTAAAGAAAACCATGCTAAACGTCCCTTGGGGTCGAAAACAATACGTTGTGTAGGATGTTGTTAGTACATTTTCAAATATAATCTGTATTCTAAAAAAGACTCTACAGCTCTAAACGCACTCTGTACAGTAGGTTTATTTTAAGATTTTATCTCCTTGTTGTGACTTTCATCGAGAGCTTTGATAATTTTCCTTTGGATATTCTTAACGTTTTTGTTTATCTTTTTTTTGTTTCTTTTATCTTTTAAACGCTGACAACTTTTGTTATGCTTTAAAACTTAGTAAAACGACATCATAACACTTTGTCACTAGCAAGTCACTAGTAAGTCATAAGTTGTCTGTTTTTATTATTAAGTTAAAGGTTCTGCATCTCTTATGGACAGTTTTTAAGCGTATTTCGAAGCTGTTGCTATGGCATCGCTGGAATAGTTTAATGTCAAATCGATATATTAGTTTTAGTATAACGGGAGGATCTGTTACCGAGACATTTATCTTATCATATCTTTCATATGCTAAGTCATTGCCTGTAAATGGTATTTTGGTTCATTTATTTAGTACCGATGAAGTTACTTTCTTAAAGTTTTCTTACATTGAAGTGGCAATTTTGTCCAGGGAGTTGGAGGACGCTATTAAACTCGGCTAAAGGATCTCATTTTGTTTTTGGCAGAGTGACCAATAAATAATAATTAATAAAAAGCTTTTTTGGTTTTTCACTCTCTCCGTTTCTATGTAATGTCAGTTTTACTTTGTAATCTCTATACTTATATATATACTTATGTTTGAACCTATCAGTAGCGATACATGTATTTAAATTGTGATAAACATTGTATAATGAAATGTTAACTGGGACTAAAACATTGATAAAACAAAATTGAACCCTTTTAAAACTTAAACTTAACAAACATACTCTTATGTATGAAGTATTAAAAACATCTGGAGATATTTAATTCGTGGGGTAATGCAATTAATTGTTCCGCAATGTGTATATTGTAAATAACCCGTCCCATACTTTTTCGACAGTTGTTTTTTTTATCTAATTCGAGTGCTAACGGAACGCTTATCGTACTAATAATATAATAGGTTAACTTTCACTATTCGCTTTACACTTGTACTGGTTTGTTAAACCGGTTTATGTTGCAAGGATTTGGCGGACATTATAATATTAAGTTTTCACCCATTTAATACCTAAACTGTATGTTGTGTGATTTACCTTGTTTAGCATCTGGAACCGAGAACCAAACGACTACAAGGGGGACGAAGATTGTGCACTTATCTACAGCAATGGCGAGTTCAACGACATGGCCTGCTCCCAGCATGCACCCGCTATCTGCGAGATATCCGGAACATGTAAGAATTTTGTTCATTAAACTCAAAGTGTTTTGTCACTTTGGTGACTCTTAGCCATTGTTGTTTAAAATAGCAAAGATGATTGTCAGTGGTAAATCATTGACACAATAAAAATATCTCAGTTATTATCTCGATGTGAAGCTTATCAAAGACACGACGTCTTTCAGTTATATCTTAACAGCGCTGTTTTGAATGCTGTGGTTGTTGGAAAAATTGGAAAGTTGATTTTCATAAAGAAAGATAATACATGACTTCTTGCAACATATTTCAAATAAAGATATATTCTTATTTGCGAATGAAGCTGCATTTGTCCGCATAAATGGACATGTGTAAGTTTCGAATCGGGGTTTCTGTTAATGTTTTGTTGCGATTGTTTTTGTCGTGTTTTTGTTGCTGCTGTTGTTTTGTGTGTGGTAATTTTAAAAAAGGTAACAATGTGGTAAAGTAAAACACGTGTATTTTATGCCACTGTGAAGCGTTAGCATATTAAATAGTAATGTTAATTGAAAGACCAAGTCAGTATTTGTACATTTAAATAATTTGATGTAATGCAATAGCTCATTAATCCAGTCAATTTTACTGTTGTCCTTGATGTGACTTCGGAACCCTATAACATAAGGATGATCTAACTTGCGATGTAATGTTTTCTTCATCCATATTACATAATTTTTAGAAAAGAATCAGAAAATAGTTTATGTACAATATGAAATAAGCCAGTTTAATTAGAACGACAAGATATCAATTTTGAACTTTGAACCAGCATAAGACATAAAGATGTAACATAAACATAAAAGAAACAAATTATTAGAGACAATATAACATTAAAAGTGAAAACCAACATTCCCGCCTTGGAACCTTGTTATGGTTAAACATATTACTGTTACAAAAATTACCCAGATTAGGACATGTGTTGCTGTTTTATATAGGACATAAAGAAAGTAAGACGATTTATGGCATTTACAAAAGGTTAACACTCTTTTTTTCAGCCAACTGTCCCCCTAATGGCTGGATTGCGAACGGAAACAGCTGCTACATGTTTACAGCTTATGACAAGACGACGTCATTGTTTACCCAAAGCGAGGCCCGGTCTTATTGTGTACAACAAAACAAAATCGCCAACACGACCGGCGGCCTTCTGTCAATCAGCAGCGATGACGAAATGGTAATTATTAAGACATAGACCATAACATAGCAAAGTACAATCTCTTTCCACAGGTATGCAATTTTTAATTTCTTTCTACATTCCCCCTTTTAGCTTCGATAAAATATATAAGAAAAGCCCAAATATTGTTCACATTCATTGAGCTATTTGTATATGCCATTATTCTTTACTTATTGCACCTTGCGTGTCATATATGTGTTCCAAAAACACCACAAACCCAACAATAAAAGAAATAAACCTACACGATACAACTTCATTTAAGTGGATATGCTGTGCAAAACGGTTTTATTTTATTTACTAAAATACTCCTGAAAAATAACAAGAAAAGACTATTGATGTATAACAACCAAGGTGCCTCGACAAGCAAGTAATTTAGAGCTTGTCATATTCTCATTTTCTTGCCTCTTTACCGAGATTACATACACGATATACAATAAAAGTAAATATTAGCAAACAGCAGAGAAAAACAGTAGTAGGAAAGTCAAGTTAATATATATACAAAGTTTTCACATCCTTCCAACTTTAACCATACAATAATTTCAACTATAATTTTAATTTTACTATAATATAATATAATATAATATAATATAATATAATATAATATAATATAATATAATATAATATAATATAATATAATATAATATATATATAGTGTTATAAATATGTCGACAATGAAACAATTATAGTAAAATTAAAAGTATAGTTGAAATTATTGTATGGTTAAAGTTGGAAGGATATGGAAACTTTGTTTAAATGACAGATAATTAAGAAACTGTAGTATTTTAGACTGTTGCGTAAAAGAAAGGAAATCCATGCAGAATAATCAAGAAATAAACTGTACGACGTATAGTTTACAATTGCAAGTGAGCTAATTTTCTTTAATTTAATAGAGTACAAACTCAACTTGAGTAAAGCTCATGTGAAACATATCTGAACACATATTGTCGTTAAAAATAACATTATACATATAAATCAAAACGGAGTCCGTTTATTTTTTAGTATATTTTAATAGTTTAGTTTAATTTTTATTAGTTTAAGAACAGAAGATACAAATGCGTCAAGAGCGGTGCAACTTATAGCATATCCCAAGCTAGTCTATTTTATTTACAATTAAAATCACTGGATCTAATACATCGCAACTTGAAGAGTACTAGCTACTATATGACAAGTTTTGTTTGTAAACTGAACTTAATAATAACACTTGGCTACTTCGATAAGTAAGGAATGATGTTAGATAGTTGCATATTCTGAACAGCTCCGCGGTTACCTGATTCATTATCGATAGTTATTAATGGGTCTCATATATATTGACTATACAACAATAAAATAAATAAACAATATTTTTTTTTTATATAAACCACGATAAACGGTGATAAGCCATTATAGGTTCCTTGTGTGGCCGTTGTTGTGTGGCCGTTATTGTGTGTACATTATTGTGTGGCCGTAGTTTATGGCAACTATTGTGTGGCCATTGTTGTGTGGCCGCAATTGTATGGCCGTTGTGTGGCAATTATTGTAGGGCCGTTGTTGTATGGCAATTTTTGTGTGGTCGTTGTTGTGTTGTAATTATTGTGTGGTCGTTGTTGTGTGACCGTTGTTTGGAAAATTATTGTGTCGCTGTTGTTGTCTGGCAATTATTGTGTGGCCGTTGTTATGTGGTAATTATTGTGTGGCCGTTGTTGTATGGCAATTATTGTGTGGCCGTTGTTGTATGGCAATTATTGTGTGGCTGTTATTGTGTGGCGTTGTTGTGTGGCAGTTATTGTGTGGCCGTTGTTTGTGGCAATAATTGTGTGGCCTTTGTTGTGTGGAAATTATTGTGTGGCCGTTGTTGTGTGGCCGGTATTGTGTGGCCGTTGTTGTGTGGCAATTATTGTGTGACCGTTGTTGTGTGCCCGTTGCTGTGTGGCCGGTATTGTGTGGCCGTTGTTGTGTGGCCGGTATTGTGTGGCCGTTGTTGTGTGGCCGTTGTTGTGTGGCCGTTGTTTTGTGGCCGTTATTGTGAGGCCGTTGTTGTGTGGCCATTACAGTGCGGCTGTTGTTTGTTGCAATTATTGTGTGGCCTTTGTTGTGTGGAAATTATTGTGTGGTCGTTGTTGCGTGGTCATCACAGTGCGGCCGTTGTTTGTGGCAATTATTATGTGGCCGTTGTTGTGTGGCCATTACAGTGCGGCCGTTGTTGTGTGGCAATTACACTGCGGCCGTTGTTGTGTGGCAATTACTGTGTGGCCGTTGTTATGTGGCAATTATTGTGTGGCCGTTGTTGTATGGCAATTATTGTGTGGCCGTTGTTGTGTGGCAATTATTATGTGGCCGTTGTTGTGTGGCAATTATTGTGTGGCCGTTGTTGTGTGGCAATTATTGTGTGGCCGTTGTTGTGTGGCAATTATTGTGTGGTCGTTGTTGTGTGGCCATTACAGTGCGGCCGTTGTTGTGTGGCAATTACAGTGCAGCCGTTGTTGTGTGGCAATTATTGTGTGGCCGTTGTTGTGTCGAAATTGTGTGTGGCCGTTGTTGTGTGGTCATTATTGTGTAGCCGTTGTTCGTTATTGTGTAGCCGTTGCTGTGTGTCCGTTATTGTGTGTCCGTTGTTCGTTATTGTGTGGCCATTGTTGTGTTCCGTTATTGTGTGGCCGTTATTGTGCGGCCGTTGTTGTGTGGCCGTTATTGTGTATACTATGCTACAATACACGAATATGTGTGTTCCGTGTTGCAGACGTTTATCATGCAGAAGGTAAAGGCCATTACAGACAATCAGTATGGATGGTGGACTTCCCTAAACGACAAGGACATTGAGGGAATCTGGACGTATGCTGACGGTACCAACGATCCTAAATATATGTACGATTCTTAGCTTATACACGTATTTCATGTACAATTGTCAATAATACATTATTTGTATGTTTATATTAGGAGACACTGTCATTTTAATCATTGTTGAACACTAAAATAAATCAGTTCAACTTTATATATTATCAGGTCCTGGTCAAATGAGCCGAGCCAACTTCCAAAAGATGATTGCGGCATGATCAACTGGGGAGGGAATTACCATGAAAGGGATTGCTCCTGGAAACTCGCTTATATCTGCGAGCGCTACGCCTTTGGTCAGAGCGCTGGTAATTAGTTTTGACTAGTGTTTTTTTAGCTTTCTTAACATTGCACTGATTTTACATTTGAGTTATAAGAAGGTTAAAAAATGCTTGTTTGACCGTAAATGTATACGGGGTATTGTTTCGAAGAAGTTGTCAAGCCAAGTTAAGGTCAAATTTATATTCAAAAGAGAAAAAAAAAATGCTTGAATACTTAAGATATTCTGTAGCGGTACCGATAGTTGCATGTTGTGTGCCCATATCAGCAATAATTGTGTCTTAAATAAATGGCAACAAATTATTATTTGTGAACATTATTCACATTAAAAACCATGTTTGCATTACTGACCTTCTGAAAATCACGATTATACTTATTTGTTATCCTCTCCTGTTATGAAAAAGAAGGTTTGAGAATGCTTATTTGAACGTATATGCCTATGGGTTAATGTTTTGAGTACGCAGTAAATATCGTGTAAGGGTCAACGTAAATTTAATATTCGAAAAGTGGAAAATTGGCATGAAAGTACTCGAAAAATTCCATAGAGGTACCCGTTAGAGAAGGTTGTATGAATTATGTCAATATCAGCAACCATTATTTCTGTCTTAAATAAATGCCAGTTAATAATTACTTGTTATTATTATTCATTTTTAAACACAATGTGTTGCATCATTGATTTTTTTAAAAATATTATAACATTATTTTTATTCTTTCAGGCTCTACCTCAAAAGCGGGCGTGATCGTTATAATAACGTCACTCTTGTTTTTCTTCCATGAAACTATGTAAGGATTAAAAACGTACCCTAGCAACACTAGTTTACCCAACAATGCAATGTGGTGGTTATGAGCCTTCATATAAAATATAAGTAAACTTAAAAGTTATTCGGAGTTGTGTATGTCTTCATTTCCTTAGGACCATGTTATTGATTGTTTATATGAGTATCATAAATACACGCGGAAGTGGGACCACTGAAAAGAAATAATATGTGTTCATTTTATTTGAAGGAAACTAATATTTTAATTAAACCATCACTGTGTTTATTTAAAATAAATCGCAAAGGCGCAAGTTTTAAAAAGGGAAGAACACAAAAAGTTATCATAACACAGTTTGTAGTATCGTCTGCCCTCATGTTGGACTCTTTATATAATTTTTGCTATTTTGGGACAATGAAGTATTTGTTTTCTATTGCCAAAACGTAGAATTTTTTTCCGTTTGTACATGGCGTACCTGAGCTTATAACAGTTTGGAATATTTTCGTGGTTTTTCGTTATTGTGTTGTCGTGAATGTGAAATTATGGCAAGCGTAAATGATCTACTACATAGGTCAATAGCCGTGGAGAACGTTCAAAGAGTGTTAGTAAACACACTTTGAAAACACTTTGGTTTGCGGGTTGACAGTACTGATTTACGTCTTTGGTGGGCTTCCTGCTACTGCTCATTGTTCACAACCAGCGGAAGATTCTTCCTGCGGATTTGGCTATTCTCTGAACAGTCGATCGATTTGGCTGTTCAGTCATTTCAATGTGTACTTAAGATGTGCTAAAACATGATGTATATAATTTGTATGTATATACTAAATTTATTTTGTTGTAAGTATATTTAATAAATTACATTAAATTGTTAAATGTCTCATTTTTACAACCTATTTATTTTAACAATGATTTTATCTTTAATCATTGAAATATCGTATAAAATTGAAAACTGACATGAGTCGCTGTTTATCCAACAAAAAAAAATTTGTACAGCATTTTTCTAAAATAAAAAATCAATTTGATTATACGTTTGAGAGATAGAATGTTGTAAAATATGCAGCTTTTTAAAACTTGGTGTTGTGAAAAAAAGCATTATGGACACAAGCGAAATTGTCCGAAGAAAGGCTTTCATTTACAAACACTATAGAACAATGTTCTTTTAACTAACTAACTAACATATGTACCCCAGGGTTATCTTACTAGCATTTCCGAACTTACACATAAACGTAAGTTACGTTCAAAGATCAAACGTAAGCCCATCTTACTGAACTTGTTGAAGTTCGGCACTTTACTTGCGTTTACGATCAGGCGCACCGGAAGTGAGACGAGTACTCTTCAAAATGAAGAATATCCGCGAAATATAAAAGAATCATACAGACTTTTTTTAAAATTTTTATGTATACAAAAATGTCGCATACAGAAAAAATAGGGGAAACGTTATTGGCGGTGACAGAATATTCTATCTGAGTGATTTAAGGACAAATGTGCATTGACCATATAATTGTTTACATAAAAATGTTTTCAAACATATGCATCAGCATAATGCATTTACGTAGAGGAAATGATTAATTTAAATGAAGCTGCACTATATGTTACGAAAGTTAAGTAGGACTACATTTGAACGTAACTTTGAACGTACGCAAAATCTTGGTGGAAAATCTTGCATACGCAAGGTTAGTAAGACGGGTCCAATATGTGCAAAATATAAATCCCCTAATTACTTCCTTATATGTCTATATAGCAAGTTAATTTAAAATAAACCGTCCAAATCGGTAATATGGAGTTTTATTAGATTATTTTGAGGTTATAACGTCTTAAGTTGAAAAGTAATGGGTTCATTTCAAACAAAGATGACAAATGCTCAAACACAGAGGCATTTAAATAATAAAGACTAGAAAACGTGATTTATGATTTAAAATGTAAATATATATAATATATAATGTCTGAATGTTTATGCGTAAATGTTATACCAAACAGCATGTATTACCTTGACTGTATAGCCGAATGAGAGTGTATAAAGAGCACTAGTGTAAGATAATGAGACAAAACTCCATCACTAACTGTCATAAAATTAGTTTAGTTAAGTTACCCTTCTTATCATGAAACAGAAAAACAGTGCAAGTTTGTAATATAGTAAATCCAAGAATTCACAGGCGGTATCTATTGTGAATAAAAATACACTCTGTAAAGGGGACAGAAAAGTTGCATTGCGAGGACCCACTCCGTGGGTAACATTTATTTTGTCCGCGCAACGCCCCAGTAATCTGAATCTTGGTACACGATTGCACCATTCTTTAAGGATACGTACGTTAATTCTTTACCAAGATGCTACAGACTTTTAAAACCTCTGGCAATATATCAAAGCGCTGAAAAGCACTGTGTGGGAGGTGTAAGTTAAACTTATAAAAGATTAAAGGTGTGTAAATAAGGGTCAAAATTATTCGTTGGTATATCAAATGTGCGGCGCGGGCAAGTCTTCAGCTGCAAAAATACATCTTATTGAGATATATTGTGTATGCATTGAGACAAAGGTTACAACGGTGACACAATGTTTCAAAGTAAGTATGAAAAGGCTGAATTGAATTGATACTTGATAAATTGTCTACGTGAGTCAAGTAGAGCTTTGTTGAAACGACGAGATAAGTTTCGTACTGTTATATACGGCGTTCTTAACAGAACACATTAATTCGTTTAAATAGTAACTGATACATCACATACCATTTCATGTGATAGGGATTTGTAAGATGTAATTGAGGAAAGTATGTATGCATCTTTCTAATTTGTGATAAGTTCCCGTATTCTACAGGCGTATATTAAATTTGGAGTATTGCGTTATCAAATAGTTAATCTTGGCAATATCAAGCAAGATAAAGGCTTTGTCCGTGGATACAAAAATGATAATTGCGTCCTTGTTCTAGAGAGATTCACTTTGTCGCTGTCCAAAGTTGCAAGGACAAACTGCAGAGCAATAATTGTTAACTGATAGACACTATTTTTGTCGCAATACATCTTTCTAGTATGCTTTAAAAATCTTTCAATTTGTAAAATGTTAATTTAAAAACATGTCCTTATTCAAACCGAGGTAAATGCCTTCTCGAAATTTTCAATGCGCAGAATATAAATTCATATTGATGTTTTAAGAGGTAAGCCAGGATTTGTATTGAAAATATATTATGCATAGTTAAATTTTTTATTCACAAGCGAGATTGACTGCTATTTTAAGAGATTTTAGGGGAGTAGCAACTGTCAAAGGAAATGCTTTATTTAAAGCTAACATATTGTTTAAACAACAGCCAAATAAGTGACGTTTCAGCCACTGTCGTCGTTTGACATTGCAAAATTGTGCCTAAATGTAGACTCGCAAACACGACTGAAAGGCTAAAATAATTTAATTTGATTATTAATTTATTTATTTGAAGCTGTTTCTGCTGAATTATTATAATACACACTCTTATTTGGTTTCGTTCAGCTATTCAAATAACGTATTTATATGCATCTTTTGAATAATATTCGATAAAATGGATAATTTTATCAATTACCGGTATTATTAAAGGTTATTTAACACTGAATCAAGCAAGTCTGGTACAATGTTTTTTTCCAGCTTTAATAAGTGTAGGTAATTATCTGTTGAAAGAGAAACAAATTATTCTCCCCGCTAGATTATTTATGATTACCAAAATACTTTCGACTAACATCTTTTCTTATTTTATAGTTGGTATATTCAGCTATAATGAAAAATATGGCCATCTGCCGGAGAATATTCAATCATTTGTTGATAACCGACTTTAGATTATACTGAAACGAAATTGGTAAAGAACAAGCAACTGTTTAAGCGATTGATATATATTAGGGCTGTATTCAAATATATCAGTTTTCTTTTCATTGCTTGCATTTGAGAACCCCATCTGGAAGTGCGAGGTCAGAGCTCTGTAAAACCGGTTTAAGCACCCCAATCGGCCCATATTGCCGACTGACCGTTCCAAGGCGGTAACTGTCGGGTTTGCTCTTTTAGTAAAATGACTCATAAGAAATTGTTCTTACTTTTTACTTGGCTTGCACGTGAAATGCCTTTGCCCTGTGCCTTTTCAGAGTTTGATATATGTTGCAAAGCTCATAGGACTTTGTCATATATTCTCGCAAGAAAAAGAACAATCCAGGTAGACTATCAGTATTCGATTTTGAAAATGTTTTGACACGATCTCCTGGACAGTATAAGCAAAATATTATGTTAATTTTAATTAGATAATATTTAAAAGGGTGGATATTTACGTGTTGCAAGTAAATTGTCAACCAGTATATGAGCTCAGCATAAGATCTAATTCTCCAAACTTAAATTAACAGATTTGCAATAATCACACACACACACGGTGTTGGCCATAAACTGCTAATATTGACAGAACGACATTGATGCACAACTTATTCGGAACAAGTCAAAGTTGCAGAATGGAACTTCCTTCGGTGTTAATTTTAAACTGTAAAGATCATCATTTCAACAGTTTTTCAAACGGTCCTCGCAGTTTTGGGAAAAAATCTTCTCATTGTGTATATTTTTACATCATGGCAACCTGGTAGAAAAAAAATACTTAATTTATTTTTAGATAATGTTGTGCAATCAAGTACATAGTTATGATTATTTCTGAAACATTTTGTCTTATTAAACAATCATTTCAACTCATTGTCAAATTAATATTCAATTAACTTTTAATTGACTACGTAAATATACAGAAATATTGAAAAAGGTTGGTACAATGTACTTTCGGTCCTTATCCCATGCTTGCTGTTCACTTTGTTAAGTTGTTGCATTTGTTACACACCGACATTGAAACATGATTTTCTGTTGTTGAAATAATAAGTATTGGGACTGTTGTTACAAAAACATAAAGAATTATTACTTCATGACAATTAATTACCACTATTTGCAAATCTGATCGTGGGCAACTTTAAAAATGCGAAATTTTTGTAAGTTGAATATCTTCATTCATAATTCATTGAAACTTGTCTATAAAATTGGCATACGATTTAAATTAGTGTAATTCGTTTATATGTAAATGTGAATATTTCACCCTTTTATTAATTAATCCATTTAGCCAGTGTTGTCGTACATGTAGTATCGATAAGGCAACGAGCAGAACGCACGTTTGTAATTGATGAATTGTTAATTATGCTACTTTTATTTTGGCTATGTTTAAACCCTAACCCCATGGTCACTGTACTATACTGTACCGTTTATACATTTCTACCTTTTCTCCTCGACGCCCAACTCTGCTTATCACCTCGGACCACAAACTATATAACTATAAACTATAAGCCTCGAAATTATTACTTACATGAATATTCATTAAAATACTGAAACTACATTTTTAATGTTTGACGATTTAAACTTTAATAATGAATATACAATATAGAGTGCACTGTATATATTTATTGATATTTATATCGCCCATCATCAAAATTACCTGATACAATTGTAAGGACATGCTGATAATGTCTGTCTTGCTTTGACTGTCGGATTGCCCTCTAATCTATGTCGTATTTAGGACATAGATGTTCAATGATATCAGACAGTAAGTTGAATTTTGACTCGAACGTGTACTGGGCTATTATACTCGCACTATTAATTGGCCGAGCATAAATATAGCATCGTCAAAAATAAAAGGGTTGAGTGAAAATTAAAACACATATATACTTGCAAGCCGAAGCAGCAAAGATGTAATATGCGCACACGCTAAGATAGGTTCCTACACAATGAAGCGTAGACATATGTATATAACATAATAAAACTGAAAAGTTCCAAGTATATTCCGACTAAAATAAAGTTATGCTAATCTTTTTAATCGATCTTTCTAATCGAAGCAATTAAATTAATACAAGGAGAGAAATGCTTGATTGGCAATTCGAATTCAAAATGTTAGAGGTGTGCATGGTTGGGGTGGGGGTGAGGCTAAGGAGAGTCGGGGGTGGAGTATATCTTCCAATACCTTACTAACAAGGCTATCTTAACCATACCTACCTGTTTGACGCAATTTAAGTGAGATAGGTGAACACTTATATCAATGTGCTTATTTACTTACCACTATATATAGAGCAGGTCAATTTATCGTGGACATGATATAGCCAGCTCACACGTTATCACACACGCCCCACTAAGTCGACCATTTCTCGAATTCTCTTTTTTGTTTTTAATGTGTGAAATTAAATCATTACAAAAATGGATTTGCTTTCGAACATTGTCCTGATTTCCTCAATACTGCGTAAGTATAATTGTGTTTTCATTTTGTATTCATTTAAACAGCCGATTATTCCTATACCGACTGCAAACTTTCTCACTTGTCCGCAATGTTTTATATGCAATGTTTGTCATTAAGAAAAAATCCGAGAAGGGTGGGGTTTGGGTCGCTGTTAATCCTGATTAATCGGCAGCCTAATCGGTTATTTTCAACTGATCATTTCAAGAACATAAATGTAGTAGTGCTCTTCTTTCCTTTTAGTATATTATTTTACAATTTAATTGAATATGTGTGCCTACATCAAGTGTTAGTTCACTTTTAATATTTGCGAGAATTCTCGTCGGATATTATCTTGTCGTATGCAGATTTATTAATACTGTACAAATTTATATATACATATACCGTTTCCAGATAACTGAAATACTGTTGGTGGGACGACAAACCCAATAAACAATATATATACATATACATTATGTGCATTCTATCCTATGTAAATGTCAGATTTGCATTAGGATTGTATACCATTGCTTGGTAAATCCATATATCACCTGAATTGAACTATCTCGCGAGTGAGGTTGATGAAATAAATATGCTGTGTTCTTCATTTCGAAATATTTGGCAATTTTGTTTAAACATATTTATTCAAGAAACATATATTCAGGATCAATGTATTCAGAACAAAAGAATTAATTCATTTCGTGTTTCCCGAAAATGACATATTTTACAAAGATATGACGTTGTTGTAAAATGTGTATTAATATAATAAAAATATAGTTGACATATATTGATTGTTACAGAAAAACATTTTGACAGGTAGACAAGGAGAAAAGTATAGGCTACATAAACAAAATGAGTTTAATGGTTATAGAAGCACGTTGCGATTTACTTACTCGTCGTTGAAACGTTCAGAAGATTCGATGAACGCATGAACAACTTTAAAAAAATATTTGTATTCATAATACATGTATGAGTAAGATCTAAGTCACTAAAAGTCAACAAATAAATCGATAGTGGGGATGACAATTAAACTGTTCTTGAATATGTTTTATGGTGTATTTTCCAAATCAGTTCTATTAAATAATCTACCACACAATGAACGTTTGGCGGAAAAAGAAGAATATCTCCAAATCAGTTGCTTTTATGGAACTTTGGAAAGCTGCATGTAAATTCGTTAAAATTTACTAATTAAGAAGATTTATTTTACTGTTTGCAGCTGCCTTAAAGGTTAACGGACTCACAGTTAGAACAATGTTGCACGTGTTTTACGTGATTTTACGTGATTTATTTCCTGTCCATGTTTATAGAAAGGTCCTTATAAACCCAAAACTTCTTATTTTGAAAATCCCAGTTTAAAAGTTCAGATGTGTTTTAACAATAACTTTTGCGAGGCAAATATACATTCATGTATAAGGATATCTACATGGTTACATATATGCACCGTTAGCGTCAATATCCATTAACAAAGAAGTGCTCACATCTATAATTAATCGCTTGTTTCTAGACGTCGCGTTCGGAGACGCCACTTCCGGTTGCGACAGCGGCTGGGAGTCGTACAACAATTACTGTTTCCAGTTCACTAGTGTCAAAAGCATAACATGGAAACAGGCAATGACGGAGTGTACCATGCAAGATTCTTCTTTATTACGGATCGACGATCAAGCAACACTGGTAAGAATCTGTTTCGGCGATTGGGTTTCTTATAAATAGTATCTAAAGTCGCAAATTATTGTCTGTTTAGATGTCTATACTTTATTTAATATTTCGTTTTTATAATTTTTATAATTAATGGCTTACATGAAGTACAGCTTAAGGCATAAAGTACATTTATTTGTATATTGGTGTTGGGGGCGGGGGCGAGGGTATACGGGTCAGATTAGTTAGGGCCCACAGACGCACAACTGAGTTTTACTCAATTCCATAGACATGGGTCACAAATACGATGAAGGCCAAGTACCCATCCACTGGATACTGGACAGGACTTAATGACAACGATAAGGACCCGACCGTCAAGATCGGTACCGGTCGATGGAAGTGGGGCTTCTATACACCAGCTGACATGACGCTCATGTGAGTTTTTGTCCGATGTCCAAAAATAAAAATAAACAAAAAGAATATTGTTAAACAATATGGGAAATGAGTTGATCAGATATAACCATTGACTATTTCCGGAATCAAACTGTCATTTCTAGTGACACATTTTTTCTTGTGTTTTGTCGTCTTATGCCAACTTTAGTAAGGCCGTCGTATACTTTTTGTCTGCCCATGGACTGTTACAATCTGGTATATTTTTCTGTATCGACATAATAACACTGATGTCGTGAAATCGGCGACAGCGTCTATGTTGGATCTTGTGCAAATAACAATGACTTTTGTTTGAGATCACTGCATATTGTATGTTTTTCAATATATTCCTATAAATTAATGTTAAATTGTTATTTTCATGTCAAGCCAGTGGAATGCTGCTCCGGCCAATGATGGCATCTCTCTGTGTGCTGGCATGACCATCCAGTCCACTCTCTCGGACATGAACTGTGCCTCACCATCGGGAGCCATATGTTATCTTCCGGGTAAGTCTGAGTCTGTAGAATATCAAGGAAATCATGAAAAGCTTTAAGGATTTTCAGAAAAGGGATAAAACCGCTAGTAAAATCTCTGTGCTCGTTTACTCTTTGATCATGTAAAACATTGACTTTCTTAAACAACCTATGTACTATATCTTATTGATCTTTATATAACTGCTTTCTTTTTAAATGTTAAAACACCGTCTGTTGGTAGTAGCTAATTCTTTCAAGGCAGTATTTGTAGTCTTACGTCTTCAATTGAACAAAAATCATGTCTGATGCGATCTCTATCAAGAAAATCTTGTTTCTTTCTTAACTTACAGATTGCGTCAATACAAAATCAAGGTGTTTCGTACATGTTTATCAGTGTCTTTATTTGTCTAGAAAGAACTATGATAGTATTTTGCATAATTACGATATTTCGCAACGGCTTTGGTATCTGCATAATATTTCGCCGTGATTTTTTCATTGCCTGTTTACCCATGAAAGGGTCTCTATTATAAGCTATTCCGGAAACTTCCTCCGTACGTTGTGTTACCACATGAAACAATGCATAACAATATAAACAAATATTAAACCCATACCGTCAATTTAATATAGAATTTATCTCTATCAATTATCTGCAGGGAGCGGTGGTTGTAAGTTGGGTCAGCTCGGGCCCGACGATGACGGCGGTTGTTACTACATTACAAACACCACCGACACAACACAGCTCAGGAACTGGGATGACGCTCATTCACAGTGTAACGCTATCATGCCTGGATCTGACCTCATTACAGTGAAAACAGCAAATCAAATGGTAGTGTGCTTGTTTTTGTTTTCTAATCCAAAGAGACAGTCTTTAATCGATTATTAAAGAAATTGGTTATTGTTTTGTCTTTTTTTAGCAAATTTTGCAGAGAAAGAAATGGCAGCTACCAAGCGTCAGACACCTGAACTATTTACTGCTGTCAAGCCTTTATTTTATGATTTCAGAATTTCTTGAAGAGTACCCTTCCTTATCAATCCAACACACCCACAATCTACTGGGTTGGACTGAAATACGAGACTGCCAACAGCCAATGGCAATGGCTGGGCGGCGGAACACCAGTAACGAACATCGTGTAAATATTGAGGATAATGTTGTCATTATCGTCACTATCACCATCATCATCGCCACACCATCCCATCATCATCATCATCATCATCAAAAACAACATCGTAATCATCATCATCATCATCGTCATCATCATTATCTTCATTGTTAAAACTGTTAGTTTATTTTTTGACCAGATATTTTTATTTATCGCATTCAGTCCTTGAGAAATTTGGGTGTAAGGTGCAAATTGGTCTGCAAATTCCAGTCGATTCTATTCCCTACTGGTCATTCCAAGGTCTTACTGAATGATACTGAATTATTTGTGTAATTTCTCTTGTCAGTATGTGTGTTCTTTCCACTTTAATATTTAAAGTTCGTGTTTGTAATTTTGTCTTATGCTTGCTCACATTTTAAAATATGTAGTTATTCTTATGTGTCAGTCTCATATTGTCCTTACACGAGGTATTTAGCAATGGAAACAGAACACGATCTTTTCAGAAATGTTTACATTTTCAACTCGTGCAATATTTGAACTTACTCTAGACGGAAGAGAATACATGTACATACATTTGTCCTTTCCAGCCAATGGCAAGTTGAGCCAGACAACGTCGCCGGCACGGAGAATTGCGGGGTGCTAAGAATGACAGGGCGGTTCAGTGACAGGGACTGTAAATCGAATTCTGGTTACATCTGCCAAAAACCAGTTTATAGCTGTAAGAATGTAGAGCACAATTACATGTGTAACCGATTCAATTAACAAAACTCTTAAGTGGGCTAAAATGTAGTATCCAACCGTTTATCCATACAAAATATTAATAGACACAGAACAAATCGTAGAGAAAATCGCTCTAAATGCGCATTAATGACAGGTCAGTTAATACGCATGATGTAGTTTCTACTGCTAGAAATCGACGTCAGAGTAAATGATCAGAGTGAGGATGTACGCGATGTTAAAAGTAAACGGTGACGCGCTTCAGAATGAAATCCACACAATCCACACTTCAGAATCCACACAATCCACAATTAAGAATCCACACAATCCACACTTCAGAATCCACACAATCCACACTTCAGAATCCACACAATCCACATTTCAGAATGAAATACACATAATCCACACTTCAGAATCCACACAATCCACACTTCAGAATCCACACAATCCACATTTCAGAATGAAATACACATAATCCACACTTCAGAATCCACACAATCCACACTTCAGAATACACACAATCCACACTTCAGAATGAAATACACATTACCCACACTTCAGAAGCCACACAATCCACAATTCAGATTCCACACAATCCACACTTCAGAATGAAATACATATAATCCACCCTTTAGAATGAAATACACACAAGCCACACCTCAGAATGACATACACACATTCCACACTTCATACTGTTTAAATGGTTAAAAATGTAAGAAAAAATGACAAATTGTGGACATGTAACTTTGATTCGGAGTAATCGACTTCTTAGTAAATTGTTATCATGATGTCTAAACTGCCGTTTTTATCGTATGTCCTAAAGTGGCACTGATAATATTAATTATCCTAGACACGAAATAAACCATGCATACAGCTAAAATGTTCTAAAAATAGCCATATATTAACGGATATTTTGTTGCAATAAAAAGGTGACTTTTATGTATGACGTTAACAGTGAGGTAAAAGCTTTGAAGCGACAAGTTTTATTAATATTTTGTTAAAATATACAAGTTTCAGCCTTTTTCTTGTAAAAGTTTACATTTACCAATTAAAACATATATTTATTGGGACTCTATGGATTTTGTCTATGTTTATTTGGCGTAATTTAGTTTTCGGTCTAGAAATGGTGATAATATTAAATATGTATAAGTTTAAGTGCAGTCATGTGTGTGTGTCATTAATCTGAGTTTGTACTTGTGTATTTTCTTCACAAAAGGCAAACAATCTCGAGGCAATTCCCTTTTACAAAGAAGATTAGGCGTGCAGGTCTAGATGTGCGCGTGGAAGAGCCTATCTTAACCTTATTCCGGACAGATGTGCATAAAAATTCCTTTGCATCATTTGGAGTCTGTAGTCATTTGGAGATGAAAAGACATCTATTTCATTGTCTAGCTCAACAAAAGTATTTTTTTCTCTGTAGATACACCAGCGGGCAATATTGGTTGCGGACCGTGGATGAGGGCGGGAAAGTTCTGCTACTTGTTTTCAAGAGGTTCAGCCACGTGGGCCGATGCCAGAAACCAGTGCTTGAAACAAAATGGCGATCTTATAAAAGTTGACACATTTGACAAAAGAGTGAGTAATGAAACGAAGCAGGTTACCTTCAGGTGCTGTTGATTTTCTTGCTATGCTTGAACGATTGGTTCAAGCTAAAGTTACGAAGTTTCGTGTAAGGTCCATGTCGTAATACCAGATGTTTGTGTTGTGTAAGGTCCATGCCGTAATACCGATGTTTGTGTTGTGTAAAGTCCATGCTGTAATACTACCAAATGTTTGTGTTGTGTAAGGTCTACGCCGTAATACTAGATGTTCGCATTGTGTAATGTCCATGCCGTAATACCGGATGTTCGTATTGTGCAAGGCCCATGCCGTAATACCAGATATTCGTATTGTGTAAGGTCCATGCCGTAATACCAGATTTTCGTATAGTGAAAGGTTCATGCCGTAATACCAGATTTTCGTATTGTGTAAGGTCCATGCCGTAATACCAGATTTTCGTATTGTGTAATGTTCATGCCGTAATACGGATGTTCGTATTGTGCAAGGTCCATGCCGTAATACAAATGTTCGTATTGTGTAAGGGATGTTTGTGTTGTGTAAAGCCAATTCTCTGTGTTTGAATTGTTAATCGTCCATGTCGCTTTTGTTGTTTGTTTTTTTTACATACTTTACCCCTCAGCATTCTTATCACATTCAAGAAAATGTATCGAAAAGTTAAACGCAGTGACTTTTCTACAAATTGTAATGTCACTAATTTGTACATTTCCATCAATTGTGCTTCAAAACATTAAATGCAAAACAACGTCAGTGTTGTCTGGGGCAATAAAAATACATAAATGTTATAATATACCATTTAACAATAATTGTTGTAATTTAAATATACTCTATGATGTTGTTACTGAGACTCTATATCTTTTATACACATGGAAATCATTTAATTTTTTTCAATAATTATACTAACTATATGTAAATACGTTTGAGTGAGACCAGTGGCACGGCGAACAAAGTCTCGTACAATGCATTAACTTTCTAAACAAATCGTATTGATATTCTTAATCCGAAGTGGTTCACATTTGAGTATCAACATTGTTTTTACTATAGAGTATGTATGATTTTATGCATCGTGTGGAGAACTGGCATCCCATATTAGTCTCTTAATTTAAAGAATACTATTATATTTACTGATACGCTTAAGTAAAACAATTCGTTTTCAGGCGTGGTTGGAAGTGCAGATGAGGGACCCTGTGTTTGACAACAACTACTGGACGGGTCTCAACGACCAGCAGACTGAGGGCACGTACGTCTGGACGGACAATACCCCACTTAACACCTCACTCATGTAGGTCCCAGCTACCATAACAAAAGCAGTGACAAGGTTTCTGATAGATTTTGTTATAAACGTATAAAACAAAGTTAGGTTTGTGTCATATCTACACTGTGTCGCAATGCAATAGTGACTGAGTATGTCTTCGTGTGACACTTTGTCCGCTTTACCTTTGTACGCACCTTTGGATGGGGGTGGGCGTTGCGGTAATGATGTTTCAAGAAATTATATTTTCCCCATGACCTGTAACCTGTAGGAATGTAATTTATTCACACACAAAAAAAAAACAACACAAAAATATACGCGATTACACCAGGTAAAAGAGGGCACCAGTTTAAGGAATTGTGAGCCGTTCCTTCCCAAAAAGTTCGTCCGGAAAATCTAACTTGTAGCAAGGATATAGATATTGTGTCTGCAACGGTCGTTCTATAGTATTTAGAACGGTTCTTTGCAGAACGAAAACATTATTTTGGTAATAAGACTATGATTCTGAACCAGTCTGTTACACATAATTTCTTCAAATGCCTGCTCCCTGTTAAAATTTGATTAGTGATTCCTAGGAGCGCTTCGCAAAGATATTCATTCTACTTGTAATGCTTATTGTAATAATGGTAATCTTTAGTCTTTTTAGAACCATGTACGTTGAGGTTATAAACAGAATATGAAACGAATGTCTTTGAACTCCCAGTAAATGTAGGTAATAATGCGATTAATTATTCTTGGGTTTGCGAGATTTCAATTCATAACAGGTTTTTAAGTTATGCATAAATGGTAAGCGCATAGTAAGCTGTGAGAATTTTATAAACAATATTATGTTATTAATGCTGTTATTAATTTGCAGCCAGCTGCACTTTTAATTAATGAGTTTTATTTGATCAGTGTTTGGAACCGAGAACCAAATGACTACAAGGGTGACGAAGATTGTGCCCTGCTCTACAACAATGGCCAATTTAACGACGTAATCTGTTCCCAGCATGCGGCCGCAATCTGCGAGATATACGGAATAACAAGTAAGAATTAGTTGCAATCGTCAACGTAATAGGTGATTAAATCATTCTTTAATAAAGAGCAATTGGTGGAGGTTGAACATAGCCGCATGCCAGATCATGTTAGAAGACATCTTTAAGATATAATTCCCAAGATGTTTCTGCAAAAATACGGCCTAATAAATCATTATTCCGTATTTTTTACACTCTTATCATAATAACTACGTTAAAAAGTGTGTTACAAACATTTATTATACAAAGAGAGAATTGTAAGAGCTTAAGAGAAGAAAATGACGTATATAGACGCATAAAATATATCTAAATAACATTTTCATAACGATATATAAGTGCGTCTGTTAGTTTGGTTACAAGTAAAGCAAGAACATTAATTAAAAGTGACACCAAATAACAACTAATATAGGATAAATTATATAAAGATAGAAAATTTCAAAGTAAATGATTATGACTAAACAGTTACCTAATGTTTTAAAATATATATGGTTGTATGTTAGTTTGTTTAAAAGTAAAGCAAGACGTAAAGACAACTTTTTAACTAAAATAATTTAAATTTAACTCGTTTCACTGAGTATACAATCTATTTGGCATATATCTGATTAAAACGTGTGTTTTAAGATATCTATTAAAACCAGAGAGGGTGTCGCAGGCTTTGATGGCATTCCTAATGGCAGTGCATTCCACAGCTTTGAAGCGACGGTCACAAAACACTAGTCACCAAGAGTTACTGTATTACGGATTGGCACTACTAGGACTGAGATGTTCTGGGACCTTAAGTTTCTATGTGGAATTTACAACTGAAACATGTCTTAAAACTGTCATTTACCGTCCGCTCCTTTGTATGCGTAAGTCAGTATTTTGATCTCGACTTTTGTCTCAGGTAGTCAATGAAGTTCTTTAAGCAGTGGCGTTATGTGGCAGTGGGGGCATGTCCTTTAGATTATGCGGTGCGTTGGAGGGTGGGAGGATGTACCATACACCAGTGCCTTCATGCATTAGTCCAGTCATGAATTGACCAATGAATTGACGTAGTCCAGTCATGAATTGACCAATGAATTGACGTAGTCCAGTCATAAATTGACCAATGAGTTGACGTAGTCCAGTCATGAATTGACCAATGAATTGACGAGAGACTTACAGACAGTTTATAGCTTATTTGTCTTAGCTGCGAGTGGCAAGATCTGCCGATCGATTTCTATAAAAGTATGAGAGCACATCAAGTATGTTTTGTGGTTAAGTATCTGTTCGTTTCGTGATAATACTGATTTTGTTCCAGCCAACTGTCCCCCAAATGGCTGGATCGCGAACGGAAACAGCTGCTACATGTTTACAGCATATGACAAGACGACGTCATTGTTTACCCAAAGCGAGGCCCAGTCTTATTGTGTCCTACAAAATACACTCGCCAACACAACCGGCGGCCTTCTGTCTATCAGCAACGATGACGAAATGGTAACTTTCTTATTTTTCGGTTTGTGTGTTTTAAATATAATACTGAACATATACAGCATTATTAGAAAAAAAGAAGTTTACTGTATGGCGATGATTAAGTATATATTAAAATATATAGCACATATATTATATGTCTACATCATATGGTTACAAGCTATTTTTTCACTATTGCCAAACAATTATGTTAAATTATATAACAAGCTGACATTGTATCTAAACCTTCTTAAGGAATAAGCTCGAAATTATTGTTTGTAGTAAAATAAATAACAGTTTCTTAAAGTAACAGTGACAAATAATTGTCTTCTTGACCACTTTTAACGGCATTGCAAAACATCGGAATATATCCGAATTCATTTTATTCCTAGCATGAAACATCCTTATTCATACAAACGCAGCATCAAAACATTATTTTGGTCTTTTGTATTGGGCATAAATAATGTAGTTTCTATAGAAGTTGATAAGAGCTGAAAGCTTAAATAAGTAAATTACGTGAATTTTGGTGCAGATTTGCGTTGTTTTGAGTTTTATACCAAGTCTATTCATATCCAGTTGCGAAAACGACTGTTTAGGTGTTTTGTATCGTAATAAAGCAGTACAATTGCTGCTTCTATAGAACTTGAGTAGATTTCTGTGTTAAGTTAAAGGGGCTGGATGGATTTGATGTGGATTTGCATTTTGCGTGTTTTGTAAATGCTTTTTATTGGTTGAAAATGCTGTTTATATTGGTTTTTAGTAAGTTTGGATGTTTGCTAACTGTATCTGAGTGGGCTTTGGTGGATTTGAGTGTATCTTATCAACGACATTTAGTAACTGTAATCAAAGGTGTTATGTCGATAGAATGTATAATATTTTACACTCAAGGTTCTGGAAACAATATTTCCAAATATTCCGTGTTGCAGGAGTTTATCATGCAGAGGGTGAAAGCCATCTCAGACAATCAGTATGGCTGGTGGACCTCCCTTAACGACAAGAACGCCGAGGGATACTGGGCTTACGCAGATGGTACCAACGATCCCAAATACATGTACGTTTTTTTCTGCACACGTTTAATGATGGTATGATACTTTATTCTGTACATGCATGGTGATTATACATCTTTTGATAAAAAGGGTAATCTGCGTCAAGTTGTTACGCCTAGTCTTTAGTGCTACACACTTACATATGAATTATATGCGTTTTCTTTAAAGAAGGAGACGTGATTAAAACACGTAAATACAAAGGAAGTATTATGACAAGGTCCTTTGAAAACTTCAGTTCTGCATGTTTTTTTTGGCTCTCACAACATGCCCAATTTGCCATGACCTGTAACATTGCCTTTTTATTTGAATAAGGTCTTGGACCATGGAGCCTAGCCAGCTCCCCAATGACGATTGCGCCTTAATTAACTGGGGAGCAAACTACCATGAGCGGGATTGCAGCCGGAAAATCCCATACATCTGTGAACGCTACGCATATGGACAAAGCGCCGGTAAGTCTCTCTCTCTCTCTCTCTCTCTCTCTCTCTCTCTCTTTTATTCTGGTGATGTTGCACTTTTGTTTGCTTTTGTTTGTTTGTTTCAGAAACATCAAACAATCAGTGAAATTTACTTTACTTATACAAGGTTTGTCCGTTTTGACATTGTAAGATACAAGAAACGGTTCCGTTTTATCGTAAAGTTAACTCACTATGCTGCCTATACTTTAAGTATGTGTATTTAATAAGACACTGTTGTCTTCGGTTAGAACAGGCTGTCTTTGTGTGTGTGCAGTATCACATGATCTGCATCAATGATTTACTCGTCTAGACAAACTATCCCACTTCTTTCTCTATCATTCCAGGCACTTCCCTGAAAATGGGACTGGTCGCTGTCGTCACGTCTCTCCTTGTGTATTTCCACATAACTATGTAAGGACTGAAGAATAAAGCACCACCGCCACCAGTTGTCTTCCTTGGATTATATATTATTATATGATAATAAGTAAATATCGTGCAATACTTAGCAAATTATTATTCAATAATGATATTCAATATGTCGATATGTTTTATAAATCTGCACGTGTTCTAGAATAATTCATGTATATAAAAATTCAATGTTTCTTTCAATTACTTGATTCTAGTTAAAACTGCTTTCAGCACAATATGTGTTATTTGTTTCAGGTATTACTCTTCTATGGTAATAAGTTAAATGTTCAATACGATTTACATATAAACTATTATGACGATTTTCATCATTTCCAAAATGATAAGATATAGACATATATATGTATATATATATATGAACTATTCTATATGACTTTTATTCATGTCTTATCTTTGTTTGCAAGTGATGGGTGTTTTTTCTCTTCGTGTATAGATTTCGAACCTGAAGTACTCACTCCAAACTTTGTCATAATATTGTTATCCTTCTATGATGACGAACATTTAGATAAAATATATTTTTATCCCAAAAGTCACGTGGTGGTAAACACATGTTCATTAACAATAAAAATGTATAATAATACAAATGATAAATTAGTTGCATGCCCAAATGAAATCATATTCTTGTGGTCAGTGGCAAAGGCATCGTCACGTGGTGGTAAACACATGTTCATTAACAATAAAAATGTATAGCTATACGAATGATAAATAAGTTTGCATTTGCCCAATTGAAATCATATTCAGGTGTTCAGTATAATCTTCAATATAAACAAGCCATATTTAGTACTACACTTTAGGTAATGGTGTTGTTTCTGTCAAGTATTGTCAAAAACCACAATTAAGATACATGTTAGACTGGGATAAAGCAACTTTTGAGCCTATCGATTAAAGAGTGTTTTTTAATCAAACTTACCAGCGATTAAAGCACTATTTACCATATTATACGAGTGATGTTTGTTTTTTCTTTAGTAGACACAGAAAGAATGGTCCTTTGATTTAATGCAATAATATATCGGACGAAACAATGTTATTTGTAACAAATAATAATTAATAAACAAAAAGAAGTATATGGCACGAGCGACTGACCAAAACAATAAAGTTCTAATTTAGTGTGACTTGACTCCAAATGAACCAAGAAGTCACAATCACAACATATCGTATGATATGCTGTAGTTTAGAATCTAAACACCAAGCAAGTCTCAATGTACAACGAAACTATATAAAACACGCATGTAGTAAGACTCAGTGGTGCAGTCAGTAAGTTACGGGCAACAATGCAAGAGACCCCGGATCCAAAACCAAGGATTTCTTTATTTGAGATTTTATTATATGTCCCCATTTCTCCCCTCTATCAGCTACTGAATTGTAACAATAAATCAGTTAGTACTGTTATTTTACAACCGCACAACTTTTGTACACCAATGTGCTGACAACAATTATGAGTCTAACCTGTAAATACGTAGAAATGCAGGATTCATTTCGTAACTTTTCATTTGTTTATAAAATTGACTTTGAAAGGATGTTTACGATACAATTTTAATGCAAATATGACAGTGTGTTTGTCGTTATCATTTTTGTTTGAGAAAAATATTTTATCTTGGAGCAAATGCTCTAGAGTGTAATATACATACAAAAAACGACACTCTTTTGATAAAAAAAGAACAACTTTGCATTTACACATAAAACATCATCAAGTTAATAGGAAAATAAGAAAAGGTGAGAATTACCACAAAAAGGAACCTACCACCCAACACGGAGTACATGTAAAAGTGACAAAAACACATAGGCGAGACATTACACACAGAAGAAAGACCAACAGTTTTGCATAAAACTAATTAATATAGTTTAATTAATATTGTGTGTAAAACTAATAAAACACCTTAAAATAAGTTCCACAACTATGAATTAAGTGTTCTCCCCACTGCACATTTTCAATTAAACTTCAATTAAAGGAACTTTACTTTGCTAATACTAATGTGTATCGACTTTAACAGCGAAAACTTTTTTGCAACCCCTTCTTTCAGCGTAATTATAGTATAGCTTTACGTATTTTACCGGAATACAATCGTCAAAAATTTACAGTGTGACGCCACAAGTAAGAAGTTTGAGATTATCAACGTTGACACTAAAGCATTATTTAAAAAAACGTTGATGGAAACAATTATAATGTTTAACTTATCGTTTGCAATAAGACGCGAAATACAACTATTTTTTTCACTGAAGACGAGTCAACTGTTAGTGTACACATACATGTAGAACGTTATATTGCAATAGCGTCCCGAACAATGGCCATTTGAAGGAAAATGATGATCCTATTCGATTTGCAGAACATTATAAAGCGGCAACTTCATAAGTCAAAATTAACTCCGAAAATTGCAGATTATTATTATTTTTATTATTATTATTATTATTATTATTATTATTATTATTATTATTATTATTATTATAACAACAATATTCATTAACACGTTGTTTTCCCGCAGTAGTAAATGCTTCGCTTTAATTTCAGGTAAGCTTATATAATTTAAATAAACATTTCGGAAGTACGTGAAAAAATTTCCATTTGTCAATCGAATACCATAATAAATTTGCTCGCATGTTGAGGAACACTGTTTGTGTAAAAATCAAAGTTTCTCGTAGTGGTATAAGGAGACTTTATGACAATAGTTAATGTCAATCGGCATGATAAATGTTCACACAATTTGCCTAACATAAGGCGCTTTGTACTGTAAACAACCACTTTTCTACAAAAAATATTTCATTCATTACAAGCTACTGCTAAGTCGTAAAACGGTTATAATATATTTCAGAAAAAAAAACATATTAAGTTTGCGCGATCTCACGCAAAATATCGTGTTTTCTAGTTTATATGAGTATAACTGCTTTTCACAACATGCTTTGGTATAATTGTTGTCAATGGTCAAATTTAACATTATTGTTTTAAAAAGTTATTTTATAATATAAAATACAAAATAATATAAAGTATCATAACATAAGAATATCAACATCAATAAAATAATTGGATTAAACATGGATAAATTTGCATTTAACCCTCCAAAGCTTTTATGTAAAGCTGCTAGTGGCATTTAAAAAGAAGAATAAGTTAAGGATTAGTAGTGCACTTTTAAGTATATGTCTGGGAAGCTCCCATTTATCCTAGTTTTATTTGTACGAAAACACTTGTACAACGCAGCTCAAGAAATCAAGACACCGGATTTCAACTGTGCCGACATGTATTAACATTTATGTCATAGAAAACTGCTATCACCATTGGCAAAACATCGCAACTTTAATCGGTCGAACTTAATTAGTTGAAAACTCAAACTTAATGTTTTATGCCGTTAAATATCAAAAGTCAATACTTAAACGTTCATCTTACCATCAAGAAAAAAACCTGCCTCCAACTGAGTAACAGTCTTTTACACAAATACAATGTAAACAGTAAGTATAAACAAGTGACTTTCAACGGGAAATACCGATAGTTTACGAAATCTGTCGAAGCTCGATTGAGAACTTACTACTTTGCATACGAAGCCACGCCCGCCAAGTTAAAAAAATGTATGAACAAGGTGCCGTCTTTAACGGTGAGTATTGTTATTCTATGTATAAACATTTTGAACACATATGGTTGATGTATGTCATTGATTCATTCGCTATAGAGCTCGATAATTTGGGGGAACATATTTGAAGGTTTTGACAGTACTGTTGTTGGGTTCTTTACCGTTAAATCTTCACTTTTTACTCACCTAAGGCTCCAGAGTGTAGAGGGATTATAGTTGTTTTTAACACAGCTGATTTGTTTGTTTTCTTTCGTGTAGACTTTCCTTTTTTTCAAATTCATTATGCTGTTTTAGTTGACAGTGTAAACAATATTTTAGCACAAACGTGCGTTTGTTGTTCGTACCCATGTTTTTTTTGTAATCAATGAAACTGCAATTGTTGTCGTTTTGTAACCAAACATTCTGGCCGATCATTCTGTAAAACACACACATTTTATAACGACAACATTCGTATTTCTTTGAAAATGTACATATAAATAATACATAGTTTTTACATTATTTAAGGGTGAATTGTATCTACAGAGTAGCAGTGACTTTGTTACCGTAGACGGTTTTAGACCTTCCCACTGCTGGACCAAGTCATGGGAACTCACCTAGAGCGAAAGGCAGAAACAGGATTCATTATTCACCTGTTTTACTTAGAAAAAAACGAACTACTCCACACTGAAACACTGCTTCATAATGACTAGTAGTCTATAAATTAGTGGTAATATAATCTTTGTCCATGCCTTTTAATGAAACTAGTCCTAATCCTAGTCCTTGATCAATGTGAACAACTAATAAAAGGCGAAAAGTCTTTGAATGTGGTCAAGTGAGTGTGTCACCAGCTATAACTCCAGAGTTTTAAATCTGAAAAGGTGGACTTGCTAGCTGAGGGGAAAGATGTATTGAAAGGGAATATATCTAATCAAATCAAGTCACAAGTGTATTGTTGCTGACCAACTTAGATGAGCTGGAACCGATATCAAGAGTAACCAATTTTTGTTCAATTTCGGCCTTTTAATTTGTGAAGGTGCTATTTACAGATTTAAATTTGTAAAAATGTGTTGTGTGTTTTTCCCCACAAATAACCCATACTGCAAGTTTTCATTAAAAATAAAACAAGTCACACATACGACAACCACATATTTAGCATATTTATTTAATTTCAGTTATGTGGCCAACCGTCTTCAGAAGGGGAAGCTTAGTAGAATTTTGACATTTATGTATTCTTTTTAGTTTTTAAGCGACTTTGTCACAGTTGATCAAATTAGCAATTTTTGTTCACCTGAGCATACACTCAAGGGAATGCACACCACCAAATCAAATTTCCATAAAACTATTCAAATGACATTTCTTCTGCAACTGCAAGACCAAATCCAACCAAACTTTTTCAGGTAAGGGTGATGAAAACTTGTTTAAAGAATGCTAATCTGTCAAAAACATGGAAACTAGGAGGGAGGTTATGTATGACTTTGTAGTAAAACGACATTGAAAAAGATTGTCCAAATGCTGCTTGTGTGCATTTACATGAATTACGATTATTCTAGACAGAACATGGCAGCGCAATCGGTAGAGTGTAGGCACTAGACTGAAGACCCATTTTTTAATCATGGTCTGCGAAATACCAAAGTTATTAGAAATGATAGTATTATAGCCCCCTTCTAACGCTCAAGCAAATATAAGGGGTAGTTACACAACTAATTTGCCCGGTGTCAGGATAATGGGACTCGGTGTAGTATCAAACAGGTATTTAGAGCATGCTATATTTACAATGGTGGACCCAAACCTGGTACGGCTAACGGTAGAATGACGGCTCCAGATAAGGTAGGCCCCGGTTCAGATTCCACGCATTGACATATCTTAATGATATAGCTCCCTTGCTAACGTTGAAGAATATATAATGGAAGTTCCACATCTGCTTGGCCAGAAATTAGTATAATGTAACTGGGTTGGGTGTCGTATCATGCCAGGTGTTCATAGATGGCTATGTACTGTAAAAGCAGTACTGATCAGCTTTAATTTGACACAACCTCCAAATAACTGTTTTACTTTGATTGGACAATAAACCCAATAACTAATTATTCTGGTCTGTTAAACATTGTTGATATTTCTTGTTCACTGTAATTTAATGTCTTCGGCACTCAGGTGAGTGATATAGGGTCATTATTGTTCCAAAAAGCAGAACATTAATCAACCACAATAAATAGAGGAATAAAGTGTTACTTTTGACCACCCTATTATATATATATCAACCAGCCTTCAAAATAGTGTCATATTGTTTGTTTGTGAGGATCAAAAGTGCTGCCGTGCTTATGATCTTTTTAGCTGTTTTACGTTAACAAGCAAGTATAGTTTATCTCTTAACTGTGTTCTTGTTATATGTTATTTGCATTTGTCAGTCATAAACAATACATTAATTAGCATAGTAGTGACACAACAATTTAAATAACTGTGTTGATTTTCACCCATGTATGGTTATGTTTGTCTGATGCAAAACTTTGATGGTCACTTCAGCATGACACTTTTTAGATGCAGCCTGCATGTATTTCTTTTAAGAAACTGTAAATTTGTTATGGTATTTTTATAAACCATCAGCCATGTAATCTCATGGTTCCATCACAGAACATGTCATGCCGAGGTCTTTAGAAGTATGCTAGTTGGTCTACAACATTAATACTAATGTACCCATTATATGAGTAGTGTACAAACATGATTATGTGGTATCATGTGGGAGAAAAATGGCAACACTAGTGCATGTCTGTAAAGATAGTGTACCAATTAAAAAGACAATCATACAACTTATTTTATGAAGCAGGTATGAATCTTATTATTTTTTGGATTGAGTGTTTATTTTTGTAACGTTTTATTGATTATGAGACACCATTCAGAAGAGGTAATGTTGTTGACAGAGGAAGGCATGTTGCTAACATAATAATTATTCAGGAATGGCAGTGAATTTTCCCTGACAGAAATTTTCAGGAGTGCAATATAAAACAAACTGTCGACCCAGTAGACTTTGACGTCTTGAACTCAAAATCACACTCTGTTTTTAGTGAAAAATAAAGGACCTGTGTGTCTCCTCTCACAAAGGCAAGGCAATTCAGTTAATGTGCCTGTTGAATCACATTGTATATCACTTTGTAAATAACATTATACCATCTAAAGAATATTGTTAACCTGTGTTTGGGTGTCTGAGGAGGATGTAAGTTACTATATTTTATAAAAAGAAATATTATATGTTTTATTAATTACTTTTAAATGGACAAAACTACCTTTTCGTAAAAATTACTATACTTATGCAACTTGAATTATTTACCTTACTAAAATAGTTGTTGGGTCAGCTTTATGACTTTGTAGTACTAAGAATGTCACATTTTTTTCACAAATATCTTAGTGAGGGATTAATAATAGTATCTTATCTGTTCATACCTCTTGGTATTTATTTTTGTAATTTTAATTTTAATATTTATTAAGTGAGCCTATTAGAGGAACATTAATATGCATTGAGTCACTTTAGTTATGATTTGATAAACATAATACGGTTAAGAAAAAAAAAACAATTTGAAATATCTTCTCATTTCTATGTTTCTAAATGTAAACATGAAACAGTTTCAGTGATTGAAACAAAATTCATCTTTACCTTTCCTGATTGGTCTTTGAGCATTGCATTCTCCGGCACTAATACGTCTCAAACCTTGGATAAAGTCATCTTTTGCATCAATGTTTTTATTGCCTGTTAACCTATATGAAAATTATATTAAAGCTCTGTTCTTATTATGAAAATGGCAATCTTCTTGCTTATGTATTTATTTGTTTATTTAATATTAGTATGAAACACACACACATACACACATTAGAAGTGCAACATGAGCGGGAAAAATGAACCTTCTCAAGATTCGAACGGACAGACCTCCCCAATACTAGCTGATCGCTCTACCAACTTAGCTTAAAAGGCTATGTAAATGAACTGTCAGTTAAACTGCTACAATTTGCTCTCCTAGCACACAGATATTCGCCATGAATCACATGCATTGTTTTACTTTATACCACCGTTAAATATCTCATCCCAAACAGGCTCCTTCACAGAAGCCATGGCAAAAAATATAACAGCCGCACAAGTGGCGCCAACAAGGGATTTCGAACCACATAAATTATTATCTGTCTGTCTGTGTCGCTCTACCAACGAGCTATAGAGGATCTATAAACAAACTATTAATGAATCTGCTTCAGAAACACTATCATTAAAAACTACTATTATTTGGTTTGATTACTGTGGGACACCTTCAAATCGTAAACAACTTTTATAAAGTGGCAGTCATAAGGTTACTTGAAGGTTAAACAACATTTTAATATTCAATGTTTTAGCAGTGAGCATTTGCATTTTGCTTTACACAGGCTTAACACAGGCTTATGTTTTTATGAACGATTTACGTCACAGAAGTGAGCAGTTATCAGCATGCAATGAGTACACGTTCTATTGTGGTCCAACAACAAACAACCACATAACAATCGAAAAAAATCGTATGCATACATATTTAAACAAGCTTCCAGGCACTGAGAAGGCGAAAGTAGAATCTCTACCTATTTGTTGTACGCTTATCGCCTCTAACTGTTACGGCTGCGTAAAATCATTTTTCTAGTTACGTCCCATGACTGAATCAAGTTCTGGTGAATGTTCCTGTTTTATTTTTATCCTAGCACATTTTTTTCCTCGACACTTTCTGTTCGATTCAGCCAAACAAGTTTTTCTATTCAAAATTGCCGTGTTTATAAATTCGCCATTGCGCTTACGATGAACTGCGCATGCGTTAAGACTAATCAAGAGTTGAGTTTATCGGGATTTTTACAAGCTCGTCGATTGTACGCCATTATGACTCGTACAATATCGAAAGACTTCTACCACTAACAAATCTGGGGATTTATATCGATCGTAATCTATGTCTAATTTACGTTCTACTATGCTTAAAAATGTACATCTTCAAATAGAGAGCCATTTTTTTTGCATGCAAAAATTCAAACATTGAAATGGTAAATGAAGATTTGGTGCCTCGATCTCTTTCTTAGGCGTTTGGAAAAGAAACCCAAAAGAGTGTGTATGAATACAACAGAACAGTACTTTCGTTAATAACACTGTACAATAATTAAAATTCTTTTGCACGGTGTATTAATAATTTTGATAAAATCAGTTAAACGCACGTTTTCAGCTGGATTCAGGGATCTTAGGAAAATTATAAAATACCATTCGTAAGGTTCACGCAATTTATATTGCAACATGTGTATATTTCTTTTGTCATAGGACTGTGTATCGAGTATTTGGTTCAGTGGCCATTTTGCCAGGTTTCTTCGTTCCTATATTTTCTCGAGGTCTGTATCTGAAAGCAAAATGACCGAAGTGTTCCTAGTGACGAAGCTGTTAAACAAGAAAAAAAGAGCTAAATACTCGAAGACCGGAATATCAAGCAGTAAGTCATTTGTAATCACAACTAAATGCGCTAAATTAGATAGTACATTCCGTAGGGGGTGGGGGGCTTTTTACACACATGAGTAACGTGAGTAAAAGGCACATAGATATGACTGTCGGGAGATACTAGCCGGATGAAACTAGTAGGTGTTATTAATCTATGTGTTATCTTGTGTATTTATATTCACTGATACCCCTATCGAGTACAATAGAGATTGTCTCCTACACTGTCACAAGTCAAATTCGGAAGTACATATACACAAACCATTAAGTCGACCAGTTCTCGGTTTGGAATTTAGTTTTATCGCCGTTATGATTAAAAATAACAACAAAATGGACACACTTTTTAAAATTGCGGTGATCTCTTCATTGCTTTGCAAGTATATTTTTGTAATATTTTTCTAATATTAGTACAAATTATCAGTAGCTTATGTACCAAAAATAATAAGGTTTGAAACTTTTTACGGTTAAATTAAGTTTGAATAAATACAACACGTATTTTTTTTATTTTAGATATGTTTCAGTCTTTTTAAGGACATTTCTTGTAAAACTCTGCTTCACTTTCCAATTAAATCTGGTGGGTTGGTGCTTATGGAATTACTAAATATACTTAACCTTTTTAAACAGATTTAGCGCTTATTTAAATGAGTAGCTTAGACGGTTTGTTGATGATGTTGTTATGTAGTTATAGTTTAGTTAGTTTTTGTCCTATTTAATATGATCCAATTTAATATCATGTTTAATCAACGGCGCTCCTTTAAACATAGCGTGATATAAGGAATAAGAATAAAGATTATTCCGTTTTTATATAAAATGAAAAAATATATCAACTTGGACTAAATCGTGTTAAATGATTAAATATCATCATTTTTATATAGAAGTTCATTATTATTGTCAAGAAAAATATATTAAGGAAAGGCTAATCATATATGTATGAACTTTCCTGCTAAATAGAGTTTGTAAACTTCATTCGGAACCGCTTATGAGTCAACTATTAATTTACTCAATTTGTGAATGCAACTAATGAGATAATGTTTTTATTTCTTGCAAATATATACATGTAGTAACAGCCAAAAAGAATACAAGGCGGATAAAATAAAAATATATTGCATTTACTTTAAATATTGAAAACCGAAAGCTTTGAAACCCGATTAAAGATATTTAGCTTTTTGCAATAATACGTTTTATTGATTTATTTATTTGAAGTTGTGTTTTGTTTTGTTTGTTGTTGTTTGTTTTTGGTTTGCTTTATTGTTGTTCTTGTTTTAGTGCGGGGATAAGTCAAAATTATTTAAAAATAAGTTTAAAGGAATTTAATTTCATTCTGTACTCATGTGCGTACAGCTGTACGTGTGGATAAGCAACTGTCTAATTGAAACTCCAACGGTTTGATAAAAAAAGAAAGAAAGTTATAACTTATGAAAAGCCCATTAATCATAAATTGGACAGGAATCCTGGCAATGTTATCATCGAGCCTGTGTGTATGTGAGAGTAGGGAACGATTACCTAGTGGTAGCCTACTAGATCGGACGGTCCCGGGTTCGATCCTTCCATCATGGTTTTTGTTCTTGGAGATATAAAAGCCAATGATCTATAACAAAATGGTATGCAATAGTAAAGACCGGAATCTCGTTTCAAATTTATAATTAATTTTCAACCTCACGTTCAAGCAATATACTTAACCCATCTGTATAAGGCAAAACTAAAGCGATGAAGAGTGAGGAAAATGTTTACTGTAAATATGTTAAACTTTTAATCGCCGTTTTTGCGCAATCTCAACGAAATAATCCTTACATTTAAAATAACCATTTCACATATACACATATATGAAAGCGCCCTTGTTTAGTGCACAAGATAGAAAAACATTGCTGTAACAGTCATTCCATATGCATTGCTATCGATATGGTTAACGTTT
The DNA here is from genome assembly GCA_007844125.1 of Sinonovacula constricta. NCBI lineage: Eukaryota > Metazoa > Mollusca > Bivalvia > Cardiida > Solecurtidae > Sinonovacula > Sinonovacula constricta. Next base: position 21,889,400 of record CM017569.1, on the reverse strand, counting down.
GCTTTTAGACATCACTGCAGGGGACGGATGTGACAGTGGCTGGGAGACGTACAACAACAACTGTTACCAGTTCATGGCTGCCAAGAGCATCACATGGACACAGGCCCTGGCGGAGTGTAATAACCTTGACGCTTCTTTATTGAGGCTCTACGATCAGCCAACACTGGTAAGTTACAACGTCATACATGTCTGTTTTAATGAAATACCTTTTGGAAGAATTAACAATAGGTCAGCTAGAAAACTATTTACATGAACGTTGCTGACTCTATAATCTCTCTAACACACACGGAAAATGACAAGAAGTGTACAATCGATGTCTCTAAACGCTCTTACACGAAGGTTCCTATGTCCATATATGAACAGATAAATTGCATCCCAGTATATTTGTGCAAATTTAACATAAATGACCCACAATGGTATCAGACAAGCACAAAACTTTCATCTGGTACCTACCTAGTGTTACTGTCACTTTGAAATCATGTTATAAAGACATCATACAAGGTCTAATCTGACAGTATCTTTCTGGACATTGAAACTGCAACTCAAGTCAAACCTAAGAAAGGGAACTATTCAGTATCACTTTTATGACTCGGTATGTATTTGGCTGGAATATATCCCTTTCTGACGCACAGCTTGGTACTGATTTATTCCACAGACATGGATCACAAATATAATGAAGGCCAAGTACCCATCCACAGGATACTGGACAGGACTCAACGACAACGATAAGGACCCGACCGTCAAAATCGGTACCGGTCGATGGAAGTGGGGCTACTATACAGCTGCTGACATGACATTCATGTGAGTTATTATCCACTGTCAAACGAACTGAGGTCAATTTAATTTATCACGCATATGTGAGTTACTATTCTGTCTTGAAACATTTAAAGAATCACTTAAAGTATTTATACCCTTTTACTTTTATGAGTGTTGCAATTCAGCTTTTGAAACAACACAACACGTTATTTTCGAAAATGAGAACATGTCCATCCATTTTGAAATGAAGGTATCAAGTTTGTAACTTCAAAAAGAATTATTGCTATCATCAAAGAAGACATGCGTTGCTAGGAAATAAAAAATATGAATATGCCACTTATTGTTGTTATGAAACGTTTACATTTTAGTGTAACAAAAGTCTCATTCATTTTAGCATATTCAGTTGGTATTTAAGAAAGATAATACATATTGAAGAACATACTGCTTTAATAAATGATAATATCATACACAGTTAAGGGTAAGTCAGAAATACGAACCATAACCACCTACCACAAGAGTGACAACAAATTTAACAATAATATGCTTTATTGACATATAATAGTCAGTAATTTCTTTTATTGTGTATAATATTGTCATTTTTTAAAGCAGTATGTTCTTCAATATGTATTATCTTTCTTAAATAGATATACATACAGTGTATACATCGAGAAAAAGGTAAACTGGTTAATTTATTTATAACCATTCACATTGTATTTGTTTTCTTCGTCTTAATATACATTATGAGCTCTTCTGATATAAGTGTATACGCCACCCTTCGCCCTTAAAAATCTTTAAGAAATTAAGTAAAAAGAATGTAAACCTATTCATTTTTTATTATTTTGACACCATTCACATTAAATTTATGCTTTTTTTGTCTCCTTATTCTTTATTATTATAAACATCGTATTATTAGCATCGTAAATTATTATATTTTTATTTTTCATATTGTATTTTTTTTTAACCAAAGAAAAAAATCTGATCCTCCCAGTACAATATACGAACTGTCACTGTTCCTTGATTTAAATGCAATGTTGCGACCTAAAATATAATAAATATACTGTGTACGTGGTTTATTTATTTCATATTTTATATTTAAATAAAATTCCGCTGTTGCAAGGATTTTAATGTTACTTAGTTGCATACATATTTTGTTGCAAATACTTTAATAAGGTTGTCATACTCAAGATGACTTGAGTATGCAGTTATCTTATAATTGCACATAAAAGCGTGAACGTTAATTGGTGTTTGCCGACAGACATTATTGTGATGATACCATTCGCACTAATCTTGATTGATAATTAGTCAGTGTGATCTTGATTAATGTTTACCGACATAGGCGTATATAAAAATTAAAATTAATAAATTGGTCAGTGTGTGATTGTTAATTGATTTTTGCCTAGTCATTATTGTGATGATAGCGTCAGCACTAATCTTGATTGATAATTAGTCACCATGATCTTAACTGATGCTTGCCGTCATAGACGTATATAAGTGCTTGCAAATAATAGACTAGTCAGTGATTCAATCTCGCAACGTACGCTAGCTTTATCACAATACAGTATGAAGAAGTCGACTAAAACGGCAACCAACTAATTGTATTTGTATGCATATCTTATAAAATATTATATATATGATACACTATATAACAAATTAAATCAAGTATAAACTTTACTTGAAATCATTTCCCCCCTTCATCTAACGCGTGGAAATGGTACACTTATATCCGAAGTACTCATAATGCATATGAAACCGATGGAAACAAATACAAATTGATGTGAATTGTGTCGAAATAATTATAAATAAGTTAACAAGTATACATTTTTGGATGACGTATACACTTATATGCGACGGCGACATGTTACTGATCAAGGGCGAACTGTTACCGATCAAGGGCGACCTGTTACCAGTTAAGGGAGGGTGAAGTGTTACTAATTCTTCTCGAGTTGGTCTCTCCTTTTCAATTCATAATTGCCAGTAATATCTAGCTTGTAAACGCCGATATTTCGCTCGATTAGCTGATATTCCCTTCAGGATCCAGTCAAACGACGATTCGCCAGGTCCTTCTTTAAATCTGTTAGCTTGAAATGGTCTAATTCTTAGTTGTTTACACAAGCTTCGTTGATTTCTTTGTCCGTGTCCGCCATCTTTTTTTTTTTACTTAGTCCCCAGAGGCTCGGCGGCGAGTAGACTCCCTTTGAATTCAAGGGAAGTAACCGAGTTATCGGACTGCCCACTAGTATGAAAGACAAATGTTTGTTTAGAATGTAAACGTGTACGAATGTTTAATGTGTTTGTATGTGAAAATTAAAAAGTAGGTGCGTGATGCCTGTATGTGAATATATAAGTGTGTATATAAATATAAGTACATGTATCGATTTCAAATGTTAACTATATAAACATGTTACATTTGACAGACGGCTAACCTATTTAACACTAAAGAATACATACTGTTTTTGAGCGCTTGTCCTACGTCTGTATAGAAACCGTCAAACTATCAATGGGAAGCAGTTACATTTAAAATGTGGAGATATCCACTGGAGCTGGTTCATTTTGTTTCCACTGCCAAGGATTTGGAACCATTATATCAAAATAACATATCCCTATTGTACCCTTGCATGTCTCATTAATTGGCGATGCGCTCATGTTACTCTTTTTAAAACGCCGGACTTTCGTCGTTGAGTTTGTGAATTGTTTTGTGTTCCTGCCAATTACGACAGCTTCTGTAATGTTGTTGGTATTTGCAAAAAGGTTTGGCCCGTGTTTTGTTCTATCAACTATTCTCATGAACTGGTTCAATGTTTTCTTCTTTGTCTAGCCAATGGAACTCTTCCCCTGCCAATGACGGCATCTCTCTGTGTGCTGGCATGACTCTCCAGTCCACGCTCTCAGACATGAACTGTGCATCACAGTCGGGGGCCATCTGCTATCTTCCTGGTAAGCTTGGCAACAAAAAGTCCGTTGTCGTAGAAAATTTATATTTAAACATAATAATCGTTATTTCGTGTTTATTTATTTCGTGGCTGGCGGACTTGTACTTCTTACAATATTATACAATGACATTCTTCTTTGTATCGATATTATATTATATTGTTTAACTAATTAAAATTTTTAAACCTCGAAAGTATGCATGCTTGAATTATTGTTACGTTCTTACAAGTTCCTACTTGGCTGTGACTGCATGTTATTATCAGGTTAAATTGTATGTTAGCAATGCAAACAGTCTATAGTTAGAATAAGTATATGTGTGTGTGTGTGCACGCGCGTGTGTGTGCGAGTGTGTGTGCGTGCTTGGGTAGGAGTGTGTGTGGTGGGTGTGCATAAAAGATTTCTTTGTCATCCGCAAAAATCAACTAAATTTCTTCTAAATATGTATAGGCTTTCAGTACTATTTTGTGGTTTTACGTTTAGTTTATTATTTTGTTTGTGGTTTTACAATTTTATATGATATCATGAATTAATAATATACGTATTTCTTCTGGAAATTTATAATTATTGAAAACTTTCAAATACAAAACATACATATATTTTCATTTATGTTTCTGTAAGATGCAACCAAGTTGCTTAAAACTGTAAACATGATCATGTTCATGCAACACGAAAGGATATTCTTATTGATTGACCTTGGTTTTCCATTCGTTTGCTGACTGAAACCGCTTTGAAATTTGAAAAAAGACACATGACAAACACAGTTATTATAACTACAATATCCTGTATGTACAGGGAGCGGTGGTTGTGCGCTTGGTCAGATCGGACCCGACGATGACGGCGGTTGTTACTACATTACAAACACCACCGACACAACACAGCTCAGGAACTGGGATGACGCTCGACAGTTTTGTAAAACTGTCATCCAAGGGTCTGACCTCATTACGGTGAACACGGCAAATCAAATAGTAATGGATTTGTGTTTAACATTGCACTCTAGTAATTTATTCTATAAATAAGAAGAACTAATCATGCTATCCGACTTTATACGTCAGTAGAATTCTGGGGTTACAATTTTATTTGAAATATATCGTTAACTTTTATATCAATTATAATTGCATTATTTGGCAGACAACTTATTCCTATTGATCATACGTACGGATATAATTGAAGTCCATTGTTTCCAGTCGGATTTTTGTGAGAAATATCTAATAAATATAAACAAGGAAAGTTCAGCGCATAAGCATGCGCATACTATCAGACATACATCCGTATAAAGCACTTAGACATACGTATGTTTTGTGACAGCTTAGCGCACGATCATTTTAACACACCGCAAACGTATCTGACATAAAACTTTGCAATATGTTTTAAAGAACTTGATCAAACTGCGTCTACTTTGTTTTACCTGACTTGTATGTAGATATTTAAATCTACAAACTGTCGTTTTACCGTTGCTTTAAATCACGGAAGCGTAAGGGCAGATTTCTAACGTTTTGTTGATGATTGACAGAATTTCTTGAAGAGTACCCTTCCTTATCAATCCAACACACCCACAATCTACTGGGTTGGACTGAAGTACGAGACAACCAACAGACAATGGCAATGGCTGGGCGGCGGAATACCAGTAACGAACATCATGTAAATTTCAAAGTTAATATTAATTTTGCCACAGCAACTATCACCATCATCACCACCTTCATTATTATCATTAGCATCAGAATCGGCAGTAGCAGATAATCATTATCAGGTGCAGCATCATTATCGTCTTCATAATCATATTTCATTGTATCCGTGTAAGCTTACTGTAAACCTGCCGTTGATTACGCTAATTGCTCATGTGAAGTTAAAAGACGAACTTTCGCTAAGTTCTGAGACTTTGCAGTTTACCCAGGATCAGCTACTTAACAGTCTAAACAGTTTTATAATAGTGTATGTACGCGTGTATTAGGAGTCAGTTATGGTTGATTTGACTTACAACGCGATAAATATAATAGAAAAGCAACATGGCGACTTTCAACAATAATGTCTCTATGCGTATATAGGTCACGATCAAGATATAGATACCATTCCAACTTTATCAACCATCGTGTTAAGGATGGTTCGCAATGTCTACCAACTAACCGTCATCACCCCATCCTCGCTCCTATTTATACTTAGGTCAAGTTAGGTCAAGAAACAATATCCTAAACAAAAACTATCTGTTCTTTTGTGCAAAGAAAACAACAAGAAATGAATACGTTTTCTATAATAAATTATAATCGAAACTTGAACTGATTCGATCAATGGTGAATGAAACCAAACATTATCGGCAATTTCTGAAATCAAAAATTTTAGCTATGCCGCCAATGGACCTTTCATAATGTCCGTACTCATTGCCAATTTAAAATAAATTTTTCGGAAAATATTGCACCTTAGTTTTTTTTATGTTTTTAGCCTTAAAATGCATAGTGACATATTTAAGAAAATTTGTCAGTATAAAATTACAGTTTCCTAATTGTCAGAACACAGTTAAGTTCTCAATTTCTTGCGTCTTCAGCCAATGGCAGATTGAACCGGACAACGTAGCAGGAACTGAGAATTGTGGGGTGCTTAGGATGACGGGCCGCTTCAGTGATAGGGACTGTAATTCCAATGCTGGGTATATCTGCCAGAAACCAGTCTATAACTGTAAGCCTGCAGATGAAAAGCCGTCTTTTACTATTCGCTTTAAAAAGAAAACTGCTCTAAAGCTGTAAGTTTACAACAGTTGAACCAGTCGATATATGCTCATGTGTTGTAAGTATATGGACGTTAAACAAATTTAGCGCGCTTAACATATGAGGAAGTTTAAAAATTGCAACGGTAGTTTTGATTTACATGAACAAAATTTAAACAAGTCAATACCTGTAAATGCGCAATGAGAACATTTTTATAAAGAGTAAATATCTTTCAAATATTTTACTTTTTGTCATAACTTTTGCATTAATAACTTAGCTTCAGTGTCACGCGCCACTATCTAATTTTGCTATAAATTTTGGCGCTCTGTAGACACCCCCGCGGACAATGTTGGTTGCGGGCCGTGGATGAGGGCGGGAAAATTCTGCTACCTATTCTCGTTGGGTAAAGCTACGTGGACAGATGCCAGAAACCAGTGTTTGAAGCAAAATGCCGATCTTATAAAAGTTGACACGTTTGACAAAAGAGTGAGTTACTTTTCTTGGCCACTTTATCCCAAGTTGATGCATAATGCATGCGATATATAACTTAATTCGGGATATCTTCTATCTTGTTATTTAACAGGTCGTTTGCAGACAAATCAAATAACATGTTTTCATTACTTCGGTCTTTTTACGTTTCATTTTATCTGTTGTATTCAGTATGACTGTCATTTTGTTTGTAATTTTTTTGTTTAAATTATTTACTCCTGATGCAAGTGCTGACTTTAAGTTGTCTCTCTTTGATGTGTTATTTTATTTATATGCATTTTTTGGAGAAAACCCATCAGGCAGTTCCAATTAGAGCTCTTTTTTCTGCAACTTCTATTGATTGTTCAATTTTATCAAATTTGTTCATAATTCTTAATAATTGTCTGCATACATTAATATTTTATTGTAATGAACTGCCTATTCGTAGGTGTGGTTGGAGGTGCAGATGACGGACCCTGTCTTTGACAATATATTTTGGACGGGTCTCAACGACCAGCAGACAGAGGGCACGTACACCTGGGCAGACGGCACCCCGATCAACACATCGCTAATGTCGGTACAAACTACCATAAGCAGTGTGCAATGCTTTAATTGAATTGAACAGTGTCGTAAATATCAAGTATCAAATTGATCTGAACATTATTTTGTGAACTATCATATTGAATTGCGTTACTATAAAGCTTATATTTATGGATGCATGCAAAATTCTGCATTTCATAATGGTTACAATAAGGAACTTTCAAAGTAATGGCATTTTTTTCAACTGTATATGTAGACTGATGAGAACAACAGTATTTCTTGTTGGAGTGTATTTTATACTTTATTATATCACGTGTCTCTTGTTGTACTGCTCTGAGTCAATGTGCGTAAATTGTTCTGTTATTCAGTCAGAATTTGTTCTGGTGGATCTTCTTTGTTTGGGTCTGGTCTCCCTAACGAGTACACTTTCTGCTGTGTATATTTGCGAAGTGCGTTATTTTTTAATTTTTGTGATTAATTTCGGTCAGCCTTTGGAATCGAGAACCGAACGATTACAAGGGGGACGAGGATTGTGCGACGATCTCTAGCAACGGCCAGTTTAACGACGTGTTCTGCACTACGCATGCGGCCGCCATTTGCGAGATATCGGGAACATGTAAGAACTTTTTGATAAAGTAAGTTGATAAACGTAACATGTAATGAAGGTCACTTACTATATTTTGTATAGTTCTAGGGAATACAAAAATATGCACATTTTGTTGTTTTTGTTGTTGTTGAGTCTGTGTTTGTTTGCTGATGTCGGCCTTTTACTGCAGCCAACTGCCCCCCAAATGGCTGGATCGCGAACGGAAACAGCTGCTACATGTTTACAGCCTACGACAAGACGACGTCATTGTTTACCCAAAGCGAGGCCCAGTCTTATTGTGTACAACAAAACAAAATTGCTAACACAACCGGCGGCCTTCTGTCAATCAGCAGCGATGCCGAAATGGTAGTTATATATTTTCTTGTTTTATATAAAATTAAAGCATCTTTTACTTTATAGCAATATGTTCAGTTTGTGTCTTTTTTCACCATGGGTAAAACCTTGACTAGCTTTATATATTAGTTTGTTTTTCTTTCTCGTGGTCATCAAAACTTATTAACTAATTAAACTAAGCTGACAAACCTTATACTTGGTAAAGAATTATCAATTTTACACTAACAATTAACTTAAAGAATTTGTAATTCTTAACGGAGACTTTGGTATTTTCCTCTTTTTATTAACCATTTGATATCTCTTTTTGCCCTTCAAGTTCAACTACAACATATTATATTTGGAAAATCAGTTTCAACCCAATCAGTTTATTTCTTAAACGTATGTTTCAAATAATATGCAAATAATATGCACAACACATTTTAGCTGACGTATTTTTTTGTTTGTAAGGCCGTTTTAACTCCAGTGAAACATCTAATCGGTATGGAATTATTCCAAACAAGAAGTATAAATCTCTGAAGACTGATCAAAACAATAGTAATTGGCCCCTCTTCGGGTCCGACTTGATTTCAAATTAACTTTTAAGCACAAAAAAAACCCGTCAAAATCATATAAAAATTACCACTTATGATACAATTTTAATTGCCGCTTGAAAAAGGCCCACATAAGTTAATGTTAAAGTGACATAAACACAGTGGCAAAACATAAGACGCATTGAGTCAACTAACAGTGTGTGTTGAAAGTTGTTAGAACAAATTACGGAGAAGGCAAGTCAAGTCGATTCCTGGGTCTACTTTTCATACGAAGAATTGAGAAAGCATTTATCGTATTTAGAATATCATTGTGTTTACTGTTTACACATTCTCTGCTAAATGCGTCTTAAGTTTTGTGAGAAAACTAACGATCGTCGATCGTTAACTGAAAGACGGACTTTACCAGATAGTGACAGGAAAAGTCGGCCACTAGCAACTTACAGTTTAAAAGGTCAACCTTTCATCTATAATCTACAACACATCCTTTGGATAAAGAATGAAACTTCATTATACAGACATATTGATAGCTTCACTGGAGTACCACCTTAAATAATTGCATCTGTAAAGATAATTACTTAAGGACACCATTATACACTGTGCGTATAAATGTAAAGTAAAGAAGAACTGTTTAATCACAGCTATTGTGGTATTCCATTCATGAAATACTTCAATACGAAGCCGTATCAAGTGATTTGCAAATTCGCTTGACAAAAACGTGTTACCTTGTCTTAAAGCACCATTTTTATTTCATTAATCAATCGTATATTTAACTTATTGAATAATATATAGTTTCATAAAGTTGAACGTATTTTCAAGTGTATATGACCCCGATGTCAAAGAGAAACAGTTATTTTCTCTGTCATCCTCCTTAAGTAGTTTTAAAATAAAATATTTCATGACCAGACAAAACATGGAGTGCAAATGTTACTATTTAAATCCAGTTAACCCATCGTCTACATATGGCATTTCTTTGACCTTTATCTGTGTGTACTGTGTTACAGGCGTTTATCATGCAAAGGGTGAAGTCCATCACAGACAACCAGTACGGCTGGTGGAGCTCACTTAGCGACCAGAACGCTGAGGGATACTGGGCGTATGCTGACGGAACCAACGATCCTAAATACATGTACGATTGTCTGTACAAGTTGATTGGTAGTTTCCAGATAACCGTGACTGTATCAAAATACGCTTCATTTTAATCAGAATAGTTACTGGCGTAAAATTAAATGGTCATTGCCTTTACCAGTCTTAACATAACAAGGTTAGCCGTTATTATGTTATATCTGTATGTAATTAAACGCAAAATGTACACTTTATTTAAACATTTGATCACACCAAAGTGCAAAGATTTTACCGATAGCGAAGGCATTTTACACCACATTATCTCCGACTTAGTTCTTGCACCCACGAAGTCTTCACTATTTGGAAAGATATTTGCCACGACATTGATAGCATCTTATCTCACACATTTCTTCTTTGTAATTTTTTTAAATCCTGTTTGTTTTGGTTTCATTGTTATAAGGGCTTGGACCACAGAGCCGAGCCAGGTCCCCAATGACGACTGCGCCCTGATTAACTGGGGTGGGAATTACCACGAACGGGATTGCTCCTGGAAAATCCCATATATCTGTGAACGCTATGCATATGGACAGAGCGGCAGTAAGTTTGTCTCCATGCTGCTGGTGGTGTCTGGCTAGTTATTTTAAAAGATAAACATTCTAGTGAATGGATACGTGCTATCCTAACATATTTGACTCCTCGGATTTGTATTCTGCATGCTGCCATTTTTAGTTGTTGTTTTTGTGTGGAAAAATAACACAGTACTAGGACTGTTTATCATCATTACCAAAGTTATCATATTTTCCTTAATGTTTCGTTCCTTATCGCGGTACATCCTTCAAATGGTAATCAGCTGTTAACCGCTTGTCTGTAATGGCTTTCGTGTAACCTCATTACATCTGGGTCAAATATAACAGGATTCTCTTTCGAAAGCCTTGCTAAGAAATTGGACTGTAGCCTTTTTAGAATTTAGATGTCCAGTCCTCAAAGCATAGTCCATAGTGACTGTGCATGGAAACCTCTACAACCTATTTCTCGAAGGAATATTATTGTTTTTCATTCTCGGCGCCTGCAAGCATCACCAAAGTCTGTCTTCCTCTATTCTGTCCCCGCTGAAGAACAATGGAATCATGACCAAGATCTCTCTCATCTCCCAGCTTATGGTTCCCTAAAGTAGATGTTGCTGACTGGTATAATCAAGGTTCCAGCCTTATTGACAACGGAGTGTGTTTTGGAAGTTTTTTGCATTCTCCATAGCATCTGCCAAGATTCTGAACACTTCGTCATGACGCCGCCGATATCTGCCTCGAGAAAGTGTTGTTTTGTGTGATGACAGTGTGCGCTGGTCGGTTCCCTTTTCCTAAAAAAGCTGGCATGATTTATTTAAAGTCAGTGTCGACCTGCGAAGGTTTGATGGTGCTGCCATTATATTTTATTCAGGTACACGTTGGAGGAAGTAGCTCATCTAGAATAGCTCGTACTACTAGAATTCTAGCGATAACAATTTTCTTTTTGGCACTCCCCCATATTCCAAGCACCCTGTTGAGCCACTTGAAGAGATCTCATTGATTTGATGTTAGAATGTGCTGCAATATTCATAGGACTTTGTCATATTTCCTTATTTTTCATATAACAACAATGTTACTGTGTGGTGTGGCGGTCTTAAAAAATCTCCCCGTGCATGTAATCTATGTTGTCATTTCATTCATCCTAAAAGAATCGTTACATGTTTTTTCCTTTGGTGGGCATTAGACTTTGGTTCCTCCATTCCATATACACATTAACAGGGTTGTATCACCATTTACACGTTTCAATGTTTGCATTCGAGAACCCCTCAGGAAGTGCGAGGTTAGAGCTCTGTAAAACCGGTTTAAGTTTCCCAGACGATCCCTTTTGCCGACTGGCCGTTTCTAGACGATAACTGTTGGGTTTGCTCTTTTTGTTTAATAACTCATCACAGATTTGTTCTTACTTTTACATTCGGCTTGCTCGTGAATACATTTTTTTTTCAAATTTTGATGAATGTTGCAATGCTTATAGGACTTTGTCACATTTCCGTATTCATTCCTTATTTCTGCCTGCACCATCAGTCTTCACACTTGTTTGTTTGAGGTGTCACACATTTGCTGCTGTCTCACGCCAAATCATTATTTGTTAACGTTTCTTGTGCATACAATGTCTTTGTACCTAAGATTGCTGCTAGCCTTTAGTACTGTCTGGGTAGCTGACCACTTACTATGTAGACTTTGATGTCTGCTTGACTTATTTTGTAACCTGCATAGTAGCTGATAGTTGATTCATGCTGATTCCTAACAGTTGTGTTAGGGCGCTTAATTGCTCCAAGCACCCATATCATTATTTCTTTACATTATTTTTTTCACTTTTTTACAACAATTAATATTATCTTACCATGATGTGTATAAAAATAGGACATAATTACGGACAAGACTATTAAGTCAATGTACATTTTATAACATTTTGTGCGCGGTGGTGTTCTGATCGTAATATTAGGATCTTGATTTGTTTTTACATATTCTTATTTTATTATTTCAGGCTCTACCTTGACGCCGGGTCTGGTCTCTTTTATTATGTCAATCCTGGCGTATTGCCAAATTAAACAATGATAAAATAATGCTGACGCAACGCAAATTGTCGTCCTTAGACTGTAATGAAAATATGTTATGAACTTAAAACCGTGAATACGCTTAAAATACGCTTATTTACGAAATAAATCATATGCTGATGTATTGTGTAAAACTGTATTCATTGTTTGAAATGTTTGATTAAAATAAAGTGTTGCCTTCTTTATATTATAGTGTTGTTTTTTTCAGCTGTGATAATTTAAAAGATTACAGCTTATATTAATATTGAATTATTAATCTAACATAACTCCTTTAATCAAAAACCTAATGGCGCGAAAATAAAAACCATGAAATGCTTGATATGTATTTTTTTAAATAAATTTTCGCGGTGTCTTTTATAATAAAACATAAATTAAAAAAAACAACATAAATACGTTTCATCCAAAAAACATTCATGTTAGCTATAACATGACAGCTCTTAATCTCGGTCAAGACGAATGTATCAAGAAACTGCCCAGCCTTATGTTTATGTTGCTGCATGCTCATCAAATTTGTGGTATCAATTTTCACCCACCACTCCAATGCTTGACTAGGATGAAGCACATGAAGCAGCCTAACAAAGATGTTTGAACTTGTGGCAACTTTTCGGTGAAATAAGCGCAGCTTGTTGCAAAAGTGGTAACAGAAAGAATGGTTGTTTGTTAAAACCTGTTAGAATAAACGTATGGGTAACATACTTATTGAAGCTTTCGTTTGTACATCTATTTCCATATAGAAATGAATCTAGATAAGTGATTAATAACATTTTTGTTTGAATTATATTCAATGAAAAGATCAATGCAATTGTCATTTTACTTTTTTCACGAGAAAACATTTATAGGGTAAAATATACAAGAAACAACATCTCTTTAACTAAGACTTTATATTTACCAAAGAGAAAACGTTTAGTGTTATTGTGTCATATACACCATATACATACACCGTATTTATTGTACAGTGTTAATAAATTACAGAAAGATAACAATAGTTTTTTCTATACAAACCCCCCCCCCCCAAACACATGATAATGTAAACGCGACATGTAAAGCTACGTTCAGACTAAACAAATTTGTATATTTTATTAATATAGTTTCATTTAAAATAACATTCCCGCGAAAAAATAAAATTTGTCAATCATAGACATCATTGTATAAACTGACTTAACTAACGTGTTGTTTCTGTATCTTATAACTTAGAATATAATGTTTACCGAAATTGCAGTACTTCAGAACGTGAGTTGCAAATACGACGTTACTTGCGCTATTCTTTCTTTCAGTTAACACAATTAATGTGACGATATTTGCTATGGCCACATTACAGTTACACTATACCGGAACCCCACCTGACTAACTTACAATTGGATTTCGTTCAACAACTTACTCAAATTGCTCACAGTTAAAAGAACACTGACAAATTTCTGTCATATATAGTTACATTCGTATATGGTTTTCCTCACAAAATCGACAATGTTTTGATAAAAAGATATCAGTTTGCTCAGGGTTTTTTTTTTAATTTGAATTGAACTGCGTGTATTACTTATAAACGTACTAGTATTGCTACTGTTATTCACAAATGGCATCGTCAAAAGCCGAAATTTGGGTTCGCAGCATTAATTCACTTATTCTCAAGATCTACATGTAAAGATATGGTTGGTAATCTTATTAATTAATCTAATTTGTATTTGGTGGCATGGATGATTAACAATTAATTTTCATTGGCAGATAATTTGAAAAGTCCACGTCTATACCATGTGGTTACTATTTTCACGGCTGTATGTCGTTAATATGTGACCAGTCACTAGACCCACGTAACACATGTTTGATGTTAGACACCATCTCGTCTAAAGTTTACCAATCTTTATGGTATTGTTTGACAGTCTTCATTAGATGTTCTAAATTTATATGTACCTAATTTAGTAAAAATAACATCAACTTAAATAATATTTATCCAGCATGAAAAGTAAAAATATCAAAACCATCAAAATGCAATATATTGAGTTCGAATCAAGCACACTAAACAACTCTACCATTGGTATTGATGCAGATGTTAAGCGTCAGATGCTTGTAAAACGTGAACAGGATGCTACAACTATTTTCTCTTCTCTGGTCATTTTTTTCTTGATTCGAAAAGTTAATTTCATTTACTATTAACGTTTTCTGTGGGTTTTCTAATCGAAATAATACCTTATCTCTCTTCTAAACACTATGTGGACATTTTTTTTAAATGACGTCACTGCTTTCATCATAACTTGTCAAACAAAACGTCAGCGCTTGGACACTTATTCAAATGGATCAGTTTTCTTATTATTGCTTGTATTCGAGAAACCCATCAGGAAGTGCGAGACTAGAGCTCTGTGAAACCGGTTTAAGCACCCCAGTCGGTCCATATTGCCAACCGAACGTTCCAAGGCGGTATCTGTCGGGTTTGCTCTTATTGTTAAATGACTCATTACAGATTTGTTCTCACATTTACATTTGGCGTGCATGTGGATACCTTGGTCCTGTGTCTTTTCAATTATTGTATATGTTGCAATGCTCATATGACTTTGTCTTATATATTCTTATTGTGTTAGATTTAATGGCTCGACTATTGTTGTTGACATGTTAAATAAGGAATACCTTAAACTATTTGGTTACTAAAATGTTTTATCTTAATAATATACACAATACTGCACAAACACTGTGTTTTATGAGTTGAGTTGAAAAGTTCAAACGTCTGTTATTTTTCGTTAAGCTTTTATTAAACTCATGTATGAAGTACGATTATACAAGCAGATAAACATGCATTCTGTTCAAAATTATCTATTATTTATCTAGGGAGTACATGTTCGATTGTATCACTGTCCAGATAGTTCATAGGAGACTGACACAGTATAGTTACTTCAGTTCACATTTAATTATATCTGTCTCACTTGGCCGATGCTCGGTTAAGATTGAATTTTCTCACCGTTGTGTTATATAAGTTGATAGAATATGGATCTGTTTTGGAAAATTGGTCTAATTTCCTCAATTTTATGTAAGTATAATTGTGTGTTTGTTTCTATGGATGTGTTTTAATGACTAGACAATACCTTGTATGTTATCAACTGTATCGGCCTTCTACTACGCTGTCTTAAACAATCTGATGAACTATCTTGACTTCTGTGAATTAAGTCGAATATACGCATGTTTAAAGTCATGTAAAAGTTTGAAATTCATAATCGTACTTACATAAAAAACCTATTGTATTAGATATGTTGCATATATGTAATAAAACACGATTTACCGCTTGATGTCATGTTGATTATGAATGCTAACGTTTTTTGTGTACATGTTAACGTGTGAAAATAGGTTGTCCCTATTATATGACTGAAGCGCCTTCACAGTCCATATGCAAAGCACCATGCAATAATTTAGATTATTTTGTCGCCAGACGGATAAAGAAAGATGTTAATTAAAGGGAAATTACACAGTTACAATTAGAGGAAATAGGTCACCGCCTTAGAAAGATGAAGATCAACCAAAGTAGTATGGGTAAGAATTTCATTTGTCCTTGGTAAAATGATGTAAATAAAAATATCTCATCATGGAGAGAAGACTAACTGTAACTTACTTTAATCAATGTAAATTGCTGCATTTTGAGCGTCCATGGTTGAAAATTAAGACATTGAAGTCCTGATCGGAGGATCCTGATTCCAATTCCTGCACCGACACGAAATGTTTATTTTTGGTGACCCTAAAAAGAATCTTTACACGCTACTATAAATGAGCAAAGATTATAAATAAACCTTAAAATATACAGATACATTTAAAATACTTCTTAGCAATGAAGTCATATTAGCTTAGTATTGTCGTTCTATAAAAGGCTAATTATGCCATGTTAAATGTATTGTTGTTTATTATTTTAAGCACCAAGTAAATGGCTGATTCCAGATGAATATCAATAAAACAATTGAGAACTATCTAAACAATAAATTAAAAATAAATTTTGAGATTGTATTTAAATCAAAATTACTAGGTCCTAAATTGAACGATCAAAGGTGTATCTCAAAAGGATATATATTTTTATAAGACAAAGACTTACTTGAAGTTATGCGTAGTGCTCAGCATCGAGTTCTGTCAAAAAAGGTTGTTAACGTTACTCTGCCTATAGTATATAAAACAAAACTAAAGAAAGTATTTTCCAAAACTCAACAATGGCTGAGATTTTTAAATGGTCACTACCTAGGTGTTCCGATCTGTATGAAGAGTATGCAAACGTTTGTTACCAGATGTCACATCCGGGGACGCCAGTTCTGGATGTGACAGCGGCTGGGAGACGTATAACAACAATTGTTACCAGTTCATGAGCGTCAAGAGCATCACATGGACACAGGCAATGACAGAATGTAATAATCTGGACTCTTCTTTATTACGATTCTACGATCAGCAAACACTGGTAAGATATCTTAAAACTTTTTCGTATACTATCTTTCAAGGGTATGTAAGCAAAAATTAACCTCTTCACAACGAACTAGTATGCACAATTAGCCAAAAAATACGGTAAAGATATTGTCGCAGTTGCCAGCAGGAAAACCTCAACACATACACATAAAGGCATTTACCCGATTGGGCATAGATCCCACACGGTGGTGAACTGGGAGATAATAAGATGGTATCTTTAACCAGTCGGTCGCCATCGCTCAAGCCTGGAAAAGGAAAATAAACATTGTATCAGATTCTTAAT
Source organism: Sinonovacula constricta (assembly GCA_007844125.1). NCBI lineage: Eukaryota > Metazoa > Mollusca > Bivalvia > Cardiida > Solecurtidae > Sinonovacula > Sinonovacula constricta. The sequence goes on along the minus strand of CM017569.1, from coordinate 21,872,158 downwards.
TTTGTGACATTTAAATCTATGCTAATAACGGTTGAAAAACAGGGTCCGTTCAGACAAATGCCAACTTGTTAATTTGAGGTATATCTAATGCTCGTTTCAATTGAAAATGTCATGAACACAAAACGTAATACAATACTTGATCATAAATATCTGACACTATCCTAGGTTACTAGTTCATCATTATTTGTAAGACTGTGCGTGTTTTTGGCAAAAAGCAAGCCCGTTGACACACAGCTATGTACGTCTTTTTCCACAGACATGGGTCACAAATACGATGAAGGCCAAGTACCCATCCACTGGATACTGGACAGGACTGAACGACAACGATAAAGACCCGACCGTCAAAGTCGGTACCGGTCGATGGAAGTGGGGCTTCTATACACCTGCTGACATGACGCTCATGTGAGTTATTTTCTGTTGTCAAAAGAATTGAGGTCTATCTAATTATTCAATAGCGTTATTTAATAACGTTCATTCCAAGTTTAATAGGGAAGGACATAAAGAATAATTAGAAGACACACAAAATACGAATATTGGATAGGTGCAAGTTTTGCTAACTTATTCTTGTTTCTGTATAAAATAACCAGCGTTTAAGCCTACATGAAGAATTGTAAATCTTTCTGATTGTATAACTATTCAAAACGACGACACCGTCGAAATTACAATCTTTATTTACTTTTTGAATCATTACATATTTTCTTGCTTAGTATATTATGATTGTTTCACACCCTCTTCATCAGCTTGTTGACATTCGTTACCTAGGTGTCACGTGACACAAAGAGAACGTTATAAACTAGAAGTAAATCCAATCCCTCGCTCCGGTTAAGGGTTGACCGTTGCTGCTTGATGGTGATTGCACTTTTCACTCGTCTTTTATATTTTGATCTTATGATGCAATGACCTTGGTGTTTTCAGGTACTATGAGGTGACAAGTTTCTTCATATTGTTGATACAATGCTGAATTGAGTCTAGATGTGCGTTCCAAGTGATCTTCCCGTCTCTACAACATTATCATTTTCACAATTCTCACTCCTGATATTATAAACAACGTCACAAATTGTCTAGTTTGTCTGTTCTGTCTTTCGCTCGAGTTATGTGCGATCTTATTGAGTTGTAAGAACGAGGGTACATGTTCATTCCATGTTTTTAAGTCCTCTGCAAAGTTTCCGACGTGTATTTGATTCCTACATTTGTTTTGTTTTTGTGGTGAGTTCTTTGCTTCTTTTTTTACCTTTATGCTATCGTAATTTAGTTCCTGTTGGTTCAACCAATCTATCAATTTCGTGCACAATGTCCACATTGTTCACAAAATGGTGTTGTGTCTTCAAAGCCAGCGGGCCAATGACAGTAGCGATATACTTTGTTACATGATGCATAAGATTCCATATACTTGAACAA
>CM017569.1:21818260-21865760 GCA_007844125.1 Sinonovacula constricta | reverse complement strand
TCAAAACGTTGGATATTTGCATATTTACAACGTTGGGGTAAGTCCGTAGACGGAGGAAGGATCATTTTGTCATATTCTGTATAGCGCAACCCAAAGGGACATTAGTAGGTGGTAACAATAAGAATTCTGAAGCAATCTAACAAAATTGCTTTATGCTTCTTTCGTGTCTGCTGCTAGTACCCTGGAGTTGCAGGCATAAAGGCAGACGGACATTACCCGACGGTTTGAAGTGATTGGCCTTCATAAAGGCGCCAGTACCTTGTCCGCACTATAAGTCGCGGACGTCTTCTCGCGTCTTCTCGCGGATACGTTAAACAGACCTAGCGATTGTCAAGGACTTGGTACTGAAAAAATGAATCAGTCTAAACAATTTGGAGTGCTATAAAATAGTAATTCAAGATTCTCTTAAGTTTTGTGACTGTTGTTATTGTCAAGTTAGATCAAGCGAGTACTTACTTGTTGGTGTGGCGTCGATACGTTGGCAAACTATTGCCTTTGGTTTTACAGCTTTGAGCAATTCTCTGCTCATCTGTTTATGATGATCTGTTAACAGTCATGTGTTTTCCGCCTTCTACATACATGGCGGTGGCTGGTCCTTGTTCTGTACTTGTCTTCCACTGCATGGTACGTCCCTCAGCTTTTATTTATATTGATTGTCTTCGAAAGTGGTGCCTCCAGTTCTATTGTTGTGTCTTCTTATTCTTTAGTTCACTGTTTAGCAGCTGTGTTTCTCGGCTTTATTTTTTTCAGATGTGATACATTGTTTCTGAAATAACCGATCTTTATCAGTTTGCATTAATAACCGATTATTGTTTAAATGAAGTTGTCGGGTACAACTTTCCGTCCTAGCATTGCGTGGGAGACTAAAACAGTTGGATCATCAAATGTCTCAAGGTTCTTTGGCCCGGTTGTGGAAAAAAGTTCGTAACCCTTTTTATAAATAGTTTGACGAATTAAGTTCATGGTCCTTATCACGGGTGGTTACACCAAATACAGACCGGAAGAAGAATGTGTGACATAGACTTGCCCTCTTTAGTAACTGTCCGTTGCTATGTTTTGGCATTAAATTTCCTATTTTGAAGATAATCTTAATCTTTTGGTGTCAAAAGGAAGCTGAACCCATGTAGCATTAAAAGAAAGCAAAAGACTTGAACACCTATCCACAGTAATGGACTGATCCACTTTTACAGGAAGTACATATTTCACTGAAATTTGGGGGTTACCGACTGGTAATTTGGCAGTATGTACATTCTATGAAGCACAACCTGGTGCAATTTGTTTCCAACCTTTCGCGATTCACAACCGAATATAGAACAAACTAATTCAGCGTCTAACCTTATAGTTACATTTCCGGAAGAATCTTCGTCTGTAACTTTGGTTTGAAAATGACTGCAGATAGATTAATCCTTTTAACAATGGTGTTCTGTCAATTATTTTTTTCATTTAAAGACATTACCAAATAAATTCACCGTTTAGTCTGAATTTAGAGGTCCTGATATATAAATGCGGTTGAAAAAATGAAAATTTTCTCGAAAAAGACGCCAACCATCACCCAACATGTATATTGGGTGTCATTTAGTCTAAAGGTAATGAGTTTTGATGATAATTTTCATAAGTGAATCTTCACTTTCTGAAAAACATGCATTTTAATTATCTTAACCTGTACCGGGACCCATTTTCAAAAAAACAGTGAAAGGAGTCAAATGTGCTGGGAACTGGCACATACGGGGACGCATATTAAAATTATAGTTTTAACTTCTCTGAGTTATATATAATCCAACAAGCATTATTCTTCATGTTTACACATTAATAGTTTGAGACAAACATTTAGTTGAAATCTGGACAAAATGCCATGCAAACAATATGTGATTGTTTTAATTTTTAAACCTGTTTTGAACAGGTCAGCATCATATTCTTGACAAATAGGGGCTCCAACATATAACCGTGTGCTTTGCAGTGTCCTGCATTCACCAAGGATAGCTTAAAATTTCATGAAACCATATAACCATGCCTTTCTTGCCTTACAACCATGCAAATATCAACAATAAAAATAATAAAAATAAAATAATATTCATAAGGATCATTTTAAATGTTAATTTATTTATCCAGTCTAGTCAATAATACATACAATAGTCACATGCATGTTTATATGCTGTTTTGAATGTAAGTTGTTCTATATTTTTAAATTTTGAATTTCACTGGGAAAAGGTTCATGCAAATGCACTGTGTGCAAAAATGCTGGTTTGCAAAAATGACCCCATTTTATTAAATTTTATGGAAAATACACAACATTTTATCCTTTCTTTGGAAATATATTACCCTTAAAGAAAATTTTGTTTTAAATGAGTTTTGAAGCAAAAAATTGGTGCTTAATTATCAATGCCGGCTGCTGTGGAGTTGACTACCTTTGTGCAATTTAATGTGCAAGTTTTTAACAACGATACTCAAAATCTAGTTGTCATCATTAAATGTATGGACTAAAAGACTTGTATCAACTAAATGTACAAAATTCTTGTCGGATGTTAACCAATACATTAGTTACTGCTTGATAGATAATAAATTTGATTTAAAAGAACGGACAGTTTCATTTTACTGTAAAGTATGATAATACATAGAGTTAATATATTAATTGACGTCGTCGTAGTTTTGGCAAGGTTAGTAAATACAATGTGTGCTATGTGTTGTACTCGGCCAGCGTATGGAACCGAGAACCGAACGACTTCAAGGGAGACGAGGATTGCGCCGTGATCTACGACAATGGCGAGTCCAACGACATTGCATGCTCCTGGACGTCGCCTGCAATCTGCGAGATATCTGGAACAAGTAAGAGTTACGACCCCTAGTTCTAAGTTATTTTAAAGACATAATAAATGTCAGCGTAAGAGGTCACGTATCTTTTAAAAGACAGCAATATATGCCTGTCAGTAGGAAAATAGGGACATAGACTAAAACAATCAAGATATAATATTCTTAATAAAGTTTGTTTTTTCCTAATAGTTCAGACAATTGTTGTTCTGATTTTATTCAATTTGAAACGTGTGGAACAGTTTTACATAAAACTCGATATTAAAGTAAACGAGCATGGTCTCTGATATATCCATGTGCTTTTCAAGACGGTAGTGGTTATTGTTGTTAAGCGGTGTGCGGAGTTGGGAACATAATTAGTAGTTCATTAGACGACTGCCAATTTTTATTGTTGTGGTGGAAGAGCGAAGACGCTGTGTAAAAGTGTAAAAGTATAAAAATTCAACAATAATCTAGTTTGGAAAACACATTATCCTTTCAAAGACATGTCAGTTTCTCAACGAAACTCTGGTTGTTTATTAACAATTCGTAATTTTGAAACAACATTACAGCAAGATAGTCCGGATAGTGGCTCACTCAATTGATAGAATCATACTTCATTTTCAGACCATTTCTCCAAGAAAATGTCCGTGTAAACAAAAGTTTATTAGTATGCAGAATAGGACAGAAAATGCACCTGACTTAGTCATATTTGTGCATTGCTGCGGATTTATTACTGAAGTGAAGGATATTATTTTATCAAAGGATTATGCGTGGCGTTTACTTGCTTCAGCGAAAGCCATATTCGTTGCATTTACAAAAAAATAGCATGCCTTTTCAGCCAACTGTCCCCCGAATGGCTGGATCGCGAACGGAAACAGCTGCTACATGTTTACAGCTTATGACAAGACGACGTCATTGTTTACCCAAAGCGAGGCCCAGTCTTATTGTGTACAACAAAACAAAATCGCCAACACAACCGGCGGCCTTCTGTCAATCAGCAGCGATGACGAAATGGTAACTATGTTTTCAATGTTTCAGTGCATACATTGGTGTTGATATGATATGCAAATACAACATGTTATAACCTGGGACTCTTATTGCATTGCCTGCAATTGACCCGTTTAAAGTCAACAACTTACATCGCTTTTTAATTACATGATGAGACAACCACTTGTAAACGGCGACTAAAAGTGAAAGCCATTTAGACAGACACTGTTAGAACTGTCTCTTCGTCAGCTGTGCCCTAGACAAGTGGAGCAGTCTACACTGTCCTATACGCGAGCTTGTACGCTCGGTATAACTTCTGATATTGTTTGCAGTTCGCAGGTAAATCCTCGGCCTTACATTATCATAGTTGGACGCGCTGCCTTTTATCTCTCGTTAGTTTCATGAAAAAAGTAGCAAAGTATTCGGATAAATACGCGAATATTCAACATTGTAAATTTCAACCTTTTTTAATATTTTATTAACATAAAGAGATATGTAAATTTTGATGCGTTAAAGAATGAAAGTATTAAGGAAGCATTGTATTTTTCATTTCTTTTTCTCTAAAAGCATCAAAAGACAGCGACATTCCGAATTATTAATGTTAGTAAGAGCATATTTCATTATTTCTAAAGTATTTTATAACATTTTTTCATAGATACTTATGCAACATTATATAAGACAAAATCATATTGTTGTTTTTATATAAACCCTTATAAAGCTTTCGTTTCGCCTCTTTTTGTATATAAAAGGGACTTAACTCAAACTACTAAAAAAGCAACATTCTTACCTCCCTTGTGGGTTGGTATTTAGTATATAGTTACTGCTGAAAACATAAGACTTTTCAACTTTTAAGAAACACTAACCATGATATTACATCGGAATTAAATTAGACGTTTATAGTTTTTCTCCTTTTATAGCTAATGTATGCATACTTTGAAAGATAAACAGCGATTTAAGGTTACTGGATAGTGACGAATTCGAAACGTCTGCGCAGACGATCGCGCAGATTTGTTGAGATTTGAACTATCCCGCATTCACGGCGTTGTGCTGCACCTTAAATTTCTGCATGGGGTATCCTATAGTGGCTCTGCCACTTTTCTTGTTTGTAGATTTGCATGAATCTGGTTTTGGGAAGAACTGTATCATATAATGATAATTGTTATTTTCTGTGTAGGCCTACTGTATTGAGACTTTTGCAACTAAATCCAAAACGTATGCCAGTTTGTGTGTTTATTTTGTTGCAATATATATATTTGACCAGCTTTCATCCTGATTTTTACCAAAAAAATCTACCTTTTTGTTGTTGATTTATTCAGCAAAATAGAATTAAGTTTCTTAATTTCGTTTAGACAACCAATCAAGCGGCGCATCTTAGCGTCAAGGTCAGATGACATGTCCCCTGGAACTCCCAGAGGTTTGGCTCCGGCCGACCGTATGCTAGCTGCAGTGCGCGCTTGTTTGTCAGAATAACTGAACGCTTTTCTTTCCCACCCACCCTCCCCTTTTATTGTTGTTATATATGATATGCTTTCCATTGTTGCGCTGACGATAAACTTTACAGAAACACATTTCTGTATCACCTGATTATTTGATATGCCTTTGTGTGTATTATTTGTATGCGCTTATGTATTTTGTATGATTATGTAATTCGCTTACATGCACTTTTGAATTTAGATACATGTTTTGTAGGAATTTGTCTTTACTGTGGTATCATATAATTCCGCGGAGACGAATGGTCACGCTAAAGCTGCAAGAAAAGATTCGCGCAGGCATATATTTCACGAAGTTGTATATTTCTACAAAGATATGTTATTAAATGATGTTATTTCGCTATGTTTCAAATCACCACTTTTACCATAACACGATATATGCGCAATTTTAAACATAAGAAGAATATAATGAAACCACAGCAATTAAGCGCGCTTGCTGTATTAGTATTGGAGCATTGTTAGAAATAAAAGCTCCCAGTTTCCCCCTCAATTGTGTTGGTTATTTGTTTAAATGTGTTCTACCTATATGTTAAGTGTTCAGACTGGTGCATTAAAAGAAAAATAGTGATATTTTACATTTCTTTTTAAATTGTATTTTTTACATATTATAAGCTCAAATTCTTAAATTTTACAAGGTAAAATCTACCCTTTTTGATTTTTATATGTACAACAAAATAATTTCTATCTATGTGTAAAGTTTAAAGACTACTGCATCTAAAAAAAATAGGTGATATTTTATGCATATTTTTAATTAAAAATATTAATTGTTTAATATTTGACAAGCCATAGCTCTTCAGTTTGCATGGTAACACATACATTTTTTGTATTTACTTTAACCAGAATAAAAATTTCTATCTATATGTGAAGTTAAAAGAACTCTGCATCTAAATTAAGTATTTTCTGATAGTTTTTCTATATTTTTTAAGTGTAATAAATTATTTTATTTTTATTTATTATGAGATATTTTTGTAATTATCATTTCAGGAATAGCCTTGTTTGGTTTTAAATGAAAGCTTTATTTGTGCTGAATGTTAGAATCTGCCATATAGGCTTGTTTACCCTTTTTCACAAAAATATAGTAGATATGATATAATAAAGTTAATGTCTGAAAATGGCAACATTGCTTGTTTACATCAACCATACACATGAGGCAATAAAATTATTATTTCAATGGCAACACACTGATTTTTTTTTATAATCTACAGCTTATATAAGCTATACTAAATTGCAACTAACAAATTAGTCACTATCCAGTAACCGTAAGAAAAGTTTGGTGATAAAGACCGTTTTGGAATTTCCAGACACTTATGTGACCTCGGTCAAACGGTGCCAAATATGAATTTATAAATAAATACCTAGTTCAATTTGTTTCCGACTAAATTTGATGTGCTATGAATAACAGAGATATACATTTTATATGATTTTTATATATGACTACATTTAATGACCAGTAATAAAGACTTGCATGGGCCATGAACTTTGAAAAGGTAACAAGTAAACTTTTATGCATATCGATTGCCAAATTCATATTTTCAAATTGCAGGACTGCACAAATTCGACCACAATCTCTTCAGTGTCATATTTATGGTTAAGCATTTCTTCGTATAAACGATTTATTGTTTTCTTTTTTAATGATCAGTAACTGCAGTTTTGGTATGTTTTATAACCCGCCAAAAAGCCTTGGGGACGAATCGCGCAATAACAGCTCGGTGAATATTACAACAAGTAACGGTGTGTTTGGTTTAGATTTGGACAGACAGCGCTATTTATCAAGCACATTTGCTCCGACACTTTGATAGACATATATGTAATATTTGCTCCGTATTCAAGATTTTTTTTAAGATTTAAACTTCATGGTTTTACTTTTGTTTTAAAGAATATTACTTTGGAAACATATTGCGAAGAAATAAATAGGTCATATTATTCAATGTTTATGTTGCGTGTTGTTAGAATTTCTCGCACAAAGTCGTACCACGATTATTTGTTTGGAAATTTCGTACAGCATTTGTTGAGTAGGTGTTGTTCACCAAAATTGCTGTGTTGCTCTAGGAATTAAAAAGTGTAATTCACAGTTATACATTTACTTAGTTAGCAACATTAGCTTTTTGAAACATTTTTATTCCACAATGGCAATTAAAGTGGTACTAAATGCTAATATGCTAAATATGCGTAGCTTACTGATATATTATTTATTTGGTGCTCTGCGTCAACTTTTTTTTGTTACATGTATTTTATTTAAGTGGGTATGCCTTTATCGAGTGGCAAGTAGTCTTTAAAATTTTGTATGTAGCCATTTCCAAAAGACTTTTTTTATATTTTTCGACGCTTTCATATTTTTCCATTTGTTTAAAAATACGAGTAAAATCTGGTGACATTACATGTATATAGTTGCTATGACATTATCAACGATAAAGCTAATGCCAGACAATTGTGGTTTAATGCAGTATTTAAAGATTGGAACTATGTTTAAAGAAAATGTTTAAGTTTATTTTAAGACTGTATGTCATATATGAGTCGCCTTATATCTTGATGAAGCGTACAACCAAGCAAAACAATTGTACTTTGTAACATAAACTAAAGGTTACAATAGCTTACTGTAGGTCATAACATGACAGAAAAAAACACACTTTAACTACAAGATATACAAACTGCGGTTCCTTCCAACGAAGTTCTCATATGGGAGTATCAATGTAATTGTTTTAATGTTGAAGATGAGAGCCGAGTCAATTTGACCATGTGGTTTGAGTTCTAGGTGCGGCAGTCAGTTTGCCTTGTTGGACTTTAGTAAAACAAACTAACGTAATTTCTCACCAACTAAACAATAATATACGTGTGTACGCGTTATGAGACACACGCATACAGTACAGCAGGTGAATGCTGTTATGTGACTTTTGTATACCATGTTTCAGGCGTTTATCATGCAGAAGGTGAAGGCCATCACAGACAACCAGTATGGCTGGTGGACCTCCCTAAACGACAAGAACGCCGAGGGATACTGGGCGTACGCAGATGGTACCAACGATCCCAAATACATGTACGATCCATTGTATGTTTATGAACATGTAAATGTGTTGCCGCTTTGTTTGCCACTTCTTTTCAAAGATAACACAGTAAAGAGCAAGTTCGTGTTTCCTCGGGAAAGACCTCGGGACCTTCCAACCAGAATCTAATCACACACGGCGTTGAGGGGGGTTCCAATTTGTTTAATGTCGTGGAACTTGTTAAATTTAGATGCATTTGAAATTGGAATTGCATTATCTGACTTTACACTGTGATTACATTCAGTAAGTCCGCAACTTCACACTGTGATTACATTCAGTAAGTCCGCAACTTCACACTGTGATTACATTCAGTAAGTCCGCAACTTCACACTGTTGTCACATTCAGTAAGTCCGCAACTTTATACTGTGATTACATTCAGTAAGTCCGCAACTTCACACTGTGATCACATTCAGTAAGTCCGCAACTTCACACTGTGATTACATTCAGTAAGTCCGCAACTTCACACTGTGATCACATTCAGTAAGTCCGCAACTTCACACTGTGATCACATTCAGTAAGTCCGCAACTTCACACTGTGATCACATTCAGTAAGTCCGCAACTTCACACTGTGATCACATTCAGTAAGTCCGCAACTTCACACTGTGATCACATTCAGTAAGTCCGCAACTTCACACTGTGATCACATTCAGTAAGTCCGCAACTTCACACTGTGATTACATTCAGTAAGTCCGCAACTTCACACTGTGATCACATTCAATAAGTCCGCAACTTCACACTGTGATTACATTCAGTAAGTCCGCAACTTCACACTGTGATCACATTCAGTAAGTCCGCAACTTCACACTGTGATCACATTCAGTAAGTCCGCAACTTCACACTGTGATCACATTCAGTAAGTCCGCAACTTCACACTGTGATCACATTCAGTAAGTCCGCAACTTCACACTGTGATTACATTCAGTAAGTCCGCAACTTCACACTGTGATCACATTCAGTAAGTCCGCAACTTCACACTGTGATCACATTCAGTAAGTGCGCAACTTCACACTGTGATTACATTCAGTAAGTCCGCAACTTCACACTGTGATCACATTCAGTAAGTCCGCAACTTCACACTGTGATTACATTCAGTAAGTCCGCAACTTCACACTGTTGTCACATTCAGTAAGTCCGCAACTTCACACTGTGATCACATTCAGTAAGTCCGCAACTTCACACTGTGATCACATTCAGTAAGTCCGCAACTTCACACTGTGATCACATTCAATAAGTCCGCTATCAATGACAAATTGAACTAGCACTTACTGCACGTGTAGGTAAACGTACACAAATCTTTAGTACGATACAAACATTTAAGATACTCTCAATATACACGCTATATTCCCGTAAAGTCCGCCAAAAATATATATCATTAAAATATGTTATCTTTTATAATTTCTGTAGGAATTTCGTATTTTAATTGTTTTGGTTTATAACCACTCTATATAATCATAAGAATATACCTCTCACATATTTTGTTTAGAGACTTACAGTTTCTGATTTGATTTTTTAAAATTAAAACCTTAACGTTTCTTTTGTCTTTTCTTTTCTTAACTGAATTCCCGTGGTGCTTTATCCTTTTCACCTGTTCCTTTTTGAGTCGCCTTCGATGTTTCGCATCAATAGAATTTGCCAAGTGTTAGACATATTTTCGCATTTACCATTAGAACACGAATGTTACAATAGTTTGACCAGTTATTTCATTAGACCGGTGCTATAAAGGCAAAATGAACAAAACATTTGTATTCTAAAGAGTAGGTGGATATTAAAACTGTCAATAAAATAAATATTATGGAAATCATATAATATATTAAAGAAACTTCATCTGTTAAACACAACTACTTGTTGTTTGCCCTGGGTCTAATTGTTATTTGTGTCTTCCAAAGCTTTGTCGCCGGGATGCTTGCTTGACCACTGCGGCCGACACATGGCCAATATAATAAGCATTCTATTATCATTATAAATGCCATTAAAATCTGTATTAGGAACTGGTCTATGGAGCCAGGCCAGCTTCCCACTGACGACTGCGGCATGATCAATTGGGGTGGTAACTTCCACGAGAGAAATTGTAGCCGGAAAGTCCCATACATATGTGAACGCTACGCCTATGGACAGAGCGCCGGTAGGTACCGAGTTCGCTGTTACTGTTGTTGTTGATGTTGTTGTCATTGATGTTGTTGTTATTACTGCTGCTTTTTGTGGCGTTTTGGTGTGCTGCTAACCAATATTTGTTTTTATTCAAGTGATTTCATGTTTGAGCGACCTTTGATAAGCAAAATTGTTCCGTTTATGCGTTTAGTCTTTGTGATGTATGCCCGATGATAGTTTAAATTGCGTTAAGATTGGAATGGGGTGGTATTAGCCGGCAATTTTGCCGATACTGTGCAGCGACCTTTCTTTCATTATAGCACAGGGGCACTTACAAGGTGCCCAGGGACTGTACCCGGCTGGTCCATTATACTGACACCGACGAATCAGGCGTTATGCTGTCCCCTTAGCCCCGAGCGTTAAGAGGGAAGCCACTACTACCAACTTTAAAGTCTTTGGTTTGACCCGGCCGGGGGTTGAACCCACGACTTCCCGATCCGTTAGCCAACCCTCTACAATGACCATCTTGATAACATAACCAAAACATGAAAGTCATATATTAGTCAATATTAAAAAGGCGTAAATTTCGCTGACATTATAAAATGTCAACAGTGACGTTTATTCTTAATCGTACATGATTAACATATCACTGTATTTATGATTGCCTCACAAATCATGGTTAGCAACCATTCCTCGTAAAAAATATCCATTTACAAATCCTATGCTAAGCATCGTTTATTTCATGTTACTATTGTTACCTGTGTTCTTATTATATTATTTCAGGCTCAACATTGTCGCAGGGACTAGTCGCTATCATAACGTCACTCCTGGTGTATTTCCACATTACTCTGTAAGGACTGAAGAGTACCAATACCAGTTGTCTTTCTTGGAATAGTGCACTATGGGATCAGTACTGTACAACAATTCGCTTGATAGTCTAATTAATTCCTTATTTAAAAATTAAAAAAGTCTATAATATTATATGAAACAGAAACATTATATTCGAATGAACGCTTTTTATTCCGAATGAAATACCCACCAGGCCTACATTATTTATATTAGGACTGGGTCTATTAACTTCGGTTCCCAGTTCATTTAGTCGAATGTATAATGTTTAAATAGTCATAACGATTTTTGTATAATATCGAACAAAAACTTAGCAAAAATAAAACATCATCATTTAGAGAAAACGGTTTTAGTAAGACGTATAACGTTGCACCATACGAGTTCTATCGTATCGTTTTGTGATGATCCGTTCTACACGGTTGTATGTATTAAGTCCTTGTTATATATTCATATTTAATCAAACTTAATAACACAGTCAAACATCTTGCTTAGTTATTTTTTCGTCTTTTAATGGTGGCTTAAGCCAAATTTAACAGAAAACAATTAGCTGTTTTATCGAAGTGTATTTACTATTTATACATCTCCTGTCAAATTAAACATAACATATTTCACTGTAATACTTAAAAAAACATTTCCTTGATCAAACCAATCACACTTAGCTTACGTATTATGTCTATACTGAGAGAGTAAAATCAACAAATCATTACGAACGAAAGTGTATAAAGGCTTCATGACTTTGGGTATCACTTTTAAAGGTGGTATCCGATGGTTTGGACCAAAATAGTTTTCCTCAAATAATCAAATATGTCATTATTACCTGAAAAGATCTTGCAAAATGCTGCTCATTGATATCCAAGATCAGTGTGAATAGTGAAACATGAATCCTCATTCCACAGAGTAAACATGTATTTTCTATCTGAGCCACGCTGCAGAGATACCTATTTTTAACTAGGAAAATATCGTGACTACATACTGTTGAGATAACATGATATCGCGGTCCGGGTAGGCCTCTCTGATATTGATATCTATTACTGAAGTATAAGTTTAAGCAGAAATTATGCCCTAATTCCCCAAGGCTGTAGTAATGTGTTGTTACATGTATTAGAAGCAAACTGTCAGATACCACCTTTAACAAACGATGGTTACAACATCTGCTATATGTGTAGGTTCTTGTTTACGTTAAATTGTATTCGATTTTTATTCATTATACATAATGCATATATTAGGCCACAGTTTGTAAGATATAACCCTTTAATTTGGTTTGGTAATTATTAATTTGATGTCTAGATAGGAATTGATATATATATATAAAACACAAATATTAAAAAATCATCCGTAGGCCTTCCATTTTATTATTATCCAATAAAGTATATCGAGCCGAAGATATCCACCAAAATGATGGATGATGTGAGCCAAAGATATCCACCAAAATGATGGATGGTGTGAGCCGAAGATATCCACCAAAATAATGAAAGATGTGAGCCGAAGATATCCATTACAAGGATGGAAGATGTGAGCCGAAGATATCCATTACAAGGATGGAAGATGTGAGCCGAAGATATCCACCAAAATGATGGGTGATGTGAGCTGTAGATATCCACCAAAATGATGGATGATGTGAGCCGAAGATATCCACCAAAATGATGGGTGATGTGAGCTGAAGATATCCACCAAAATTATGGAAGATGTGAGACGAAGATATCCACCAAAATGATGGGTGATGTGAGCCGAAGATATCCACCAAAATGATGGAAGATGTGAGCCGAAGATATCCATTACAAGGATGGAAGATGTGAGCCGAAGAAATCCACCAAAATGGTGGGTGGTGTGAGCTGAAGATATCCACCAAAATGATGGATGATGTGAGCCGAAGATATCCACCAAAATGATGGGTGATGTGAGCTGAAGATATCCACCAAAATTATGGAAGATGTGAGCCGAAGATATCCACCAAAATGATGGGTGATGTGAGCTGAAGATATCCACCAAAATTATGGAAGATGTGAGACGAAGATATCCACCAAAATGATGGGTGATGTGAGCCGAAGATATCCACCAAAATGATGGGTGATGTGAGCCGAAGATATCCACCAAAATGATGGGTGATGTGAGCCGGTGAGCCGAAGATATCCACCAAAATGATGGGTGATGTGAGCCGAAGATATCCACCAAAATGATGGGTGGTGTGAGCCGAAGATATCCACCAAAATGATGGGTGATGTGAGCCGAAGATATCCACCACAATGATTGTTAATATGACCCTGGTCTACTTGGCTTTTATATTAGTAAAAGTCAATATGATCTTAAATATATCTTGCTTAATTCCTTTGTTACCTAAATAAAACATAATGCAAGTGTATTTACAAAACACATGTACATGTATATGAATGCTCTTGTAGTATACGAGTGCTCACATAGCATAAAACATGTATATTTTATGTACATTTCAGGGGCGGATCCAGGATTTCAGAATAGGGGGGGCCGAGGGAGTAACATTCGGCCGCAGGCCGGAGCTGATCGCGTCGCAGGCGCGAAATCCGTGGCGGGGTGTCTGGAGGGGGCTCCCCCAGAAAATTTTGAATTCTAGATGCGCTGAGATGCGATTTCCAAGCATCTGTGGGGCATAATTTCCTTATCTTTTTGCTCACTTTTAAGAGCAAAATACTTTTTTTGTTGTTGGTCGTCGAAAAATAGGGAGGGCCGCGGCCCCTTCGGCCCCCCTCTGGATCCGCCCCTGCATTTTAACTAATTAGAATTAACTTATTAAAAATGTTGGAGAAATCTATACATGTCTACAGTTGATAACACAGTTGACTCTAGCAAATTAAATAACGGTTAAACGCATGTTCCGTTTAAATGGAATAAATATTCCAGCACCAAACCTTTACTTCTTATCCTTTGTTAAAAATTGATGGTAATATGCATAAGGTGTCAGCCCGATTTCATTTTATTAACACATTCAATTGCTGCTCACCTGTCTGCCGAAGTTCGATAATTAGATTATATCTCGGGTAACTTTCGCACCTCTTCTATGTGATAACTCAACACGATTGCAATCAGCACACCTCGAAAAATTCACGAATCATCTCTCGGCCATTTCCCTAAATGGGACTTTTTTTGTGACAGACGTAAAAACAAAGATGGCAGCTCAGATGACAGCTCACTATAGCACGATGCCAGTTAAATTTCAATTTGTGGCTGCTTCAAATTTAAATCATCCAAGTTTAATTTAAAAAGCGCAGCAAACAAAACAGCTGTCAAACGACGCCATTGTTTATGTTTTTGTGTGAACTACATTTTAGGTATATTCTTCCGAATTCCGGCGAACAAAACGATCGTGATTTCTTTAGGTATCATTGCACCAGATACATCCGAGGGATGATTGTTCCGAGGACTGAATTACCCGAGGAGTTCCGACTGACAAGGTTGCTAATCTGACATAAATTTTCTCCTCTACAGGAGAGTAAGCATGAAAAAAAATCAGCAGAATCAACAGAAACCAAATATAGTGGAAAACGAATAAACATATTTTGTATACTGAATGGTTAAAACTGGCTAGGTTTACTCAAATTAATCATTTATGATAATTAAATTTCATCCTAAAACATAAATTAATCAGATCACGTTTCAATTGATGAACATGTTTATTCATTAACCTGTCAAACGAAGTGTTTAACAGCGACATCTTCATATGTCAACGTGAAACATACGATTTTTCTAATTATTCACATGCCGAGAAATGAAAATAACGAAAGAGTTTATTAGATTAAAAAAGTGAAAAGTCAATGTGAAACAACAAACAGCATGCTTTTAAAGCCTACTTAAAAAACTCCCTACAGCTTACCAGTGAATAAACTGTGTCGTGTTTAAGAGTTATGTTCGGCTAAATCTTGTGCCCACCGTTTTATATCATGTTTAGTCAGGAGCGTAGTTTGGATGTCTGTTTTCTCTTTTCAAGTCTAAGACCATAGTAGCCGTTTGTGATCTTAGTACGGTTAATATTTTAATACATCAGTATCTCCAATGTTTTAAATGATATCACATTTTTATTGTGTATCAGTGCTCAACATGTATTTTTGTATAACAGATAAACAAACCAATACTTGACCATGTATTATGTGCGTATAGTCTTATTTCATATTTCGGTACTTTAATACCTCGATATCTCTAATATTTTAAATTGTATTACATTCTAATATTACTCAACCGTGTTTTGTGTGTCATGTTTGAAATTAAGTTGAAGAAATTTACCATTGAACAGAACTTATAGAGAATGTGTTGCCAAATAGAGAATTAAAATATTGATGAAAATATACAGATATATTTTTATCGTTTTCGTAACTATCGGGTTGTGGAGGGACAAAGATGGAATCCAATACTACTGAATAATGCTACAATGCCCACACTTCAACCTGCAACTTAGTTTAAAACATTTGTTATGTTTTTCATTTTCAAATCAACGAAATTTACGACAATATCATAAAAGCGCGTGCTGCCTTTCAAATCCGCATCACGATTGATCCATGGTGATCACGAGAACTGATCGTTAACTGAACACAAAATATGGGATAAAGAGAGACAAGCCTAGTCATATTTCAGCCAATATGGCGGACGTCATGAAAACTGCTATCTCTTCGTTGGAACAATGATGAATGACAAGTAGCCTTTTACAGACCGTTAATTTGCGACATTATCGTTGCCAGGGAAAATACCGGGCGAACATCAGTCCTCCCTTCTCATTTTCTGTTTTGAGATGACTATCTGCCAAGTCTTAATGCAATTGACAATTCGTGTAAATTTCCCCCCTTTTATGTCTTAATGAGTGTTTAGAATTCACACCCTCCAAAACGCACAGCTTAATGACCACTTGTTCTCCAAGATGGCGGTCGGTGATTACAGGCCTGTCCAAGACACTCAGGCATGATAAAACGAGCCGGGAGGGGTTGTTTGACACGTATAATACTCCAAACAGGCTCATTGCAGAATTTGTTCTGAATATTCTACCAGGACTGTAAGGGAGGGAAAGCAACAAACCAACAAACCTTTTTACTTTATTAGAAGCCTAGTTGTATTTGTCCACGTCGTTTTCTCTTTTATTTCAATTTGTGTAAGTTTTTACAAAAGATGTTCTAATGAAAGTGGTTCCTCTGCATGGAGCAGCAACTACAATGGTTTATCACTTATTTTTGTCTTGGGAGTTAGATTCTAACCGTTTAGTGTTTATTTGTTCATAAATATTTTACGTTTACGTTTCTTTAAGTGAGTATGCTCAACATGTTTGAACTCGATGTAAATGTGATTATAAAAAGTCATACTTATTAAATATAGAATTTTTAAACAAACCACCCACAAAAGCGCGTAGAAATGCAACATCAGTAAGGCGTTGTACGTGCGATGTAACCAGTGACCACTTCTATCGCCACATCCCTCTCACCGGTTACATTTCGCTGTGCTTTTGTGATATGGCCTTTAACCATCTGCTAATGTCCACAACATAAATGGCGGAGCTGTGTATCGTGACAAGGGACGGTTTTCTCATACAAAATTATTTACACCGGTTCTGTTTGTCTCGAAGTGTGGCCACCTTTTCGAAGAATTAATACCACAGTGCTTGCGACGCATCCATTGTTGGAGATGTCGCTTGTGACCGCGTTTAAAGTAGTGACTGAATTCCGGAGGCACAAAGCACTGCAGAGCCTTTACTTCTCGCGTCCAAATTCATACCCAGGAAAATAGTATAAGTACAACACGTATGTTTGTCGAAGCAGACTAGACGCGTTATTGTGTCAAGACGTGCTTCATATGTTATCACTTGTATTGTAATCTGTTTAAAGTAGATGAGCAAGTGACTTTATAATGTAATACAGATAAAATGAACTGTGGTTTTATAAATGAACTAAGCCCAGTTGGAATATCACTCAATTACAAGAGGAAATGGGCGAACGGGGAGAGCAAAATATTATTAGAACAAATGTTCCTCTGACTAATCTAATAAACCGATATATTTGCAATATCTCACAATGAGTCCTCACTGACGGCTCTATATCAGGTTATGACAGAGGTCTTTGTATCATTTTAGCATCACAGGCTTAAGTTACCGTCCGAGATCTGTAGGAAATGGTGCATTCGGAACTAAGATTATATGGATGTAGCGTTGATGAAATAAATAACTATGGGCTTAATTTGAACTCAGTGCATTATTTCCATACATTTGATCGATGACAGGGTTAAACTTGACCACCCAAATAGTGTTTCAGAGCTTTGATTTTTTTCATACATCGCTGCGACACATCTTTGATCATTATAGCAACGTCCAGTTGTTTTGGTGGAGGATGACCCCACGAAATATATTGTCGTGTGCCAATATGTCGTTATTTGCACATTGAGCGTATACAGTTTGTGTTATATTGTATCAGTTTAAGACGGTTAACACCAAAAGTAAACAAACTTTATTCAGATTTTTAGCCAAAACGAGTCAAAAATAGCAGTTGTTGTAGTTGTTTATTTTATGATATAAAATAAAAATAAATAACAGTGTGAAAAAATAGCGTCTGTTAATCTTTGATACAGAACTTTTTTAATTAAAAATGATACTGTTTAAGTGTATGTACATAAAACACAATAATACATAAGTCTATGTAGGGAGTGTCTTCAGTATAAAAAAATGTAATGAACATTTATAATGCTCTTTTGGGCATTGGGTGTAAGAGTTCAATAACACTGATAACGCTGGGGATATTAAGGATAATAGCATGTCGGTCTGACATACACTGACTGATATAAATAGAAGAGTTTTAAATAAACTCATTGGATTTTTTATTACACTACTTATGCAGTAACCTTGCTATGTATCTTTATTATGCTTTTGAAAAAAGACACGATTTTTTGTAAGGAAGAATGTAAAAATCATCTGTCAACTACTCATTTAGTACTACAATAAAATAGTTTGAACAGAATAGATTAATTGTTAAAAAAGCGTTAAACAACAACAATTTTGACATTAATTCAAGATTGTTTAAATATATGTTGCTGTTGTTTTTTTGTTGCTTTTTTCATTCTTGGCAAAATTATTATTTTTGATGATCATGTTTTATGATAAATGTGTGTTGATGATAATTATGCATATTTGTAGACATAATATTCAATGATATTATTTGTATCCTCACTACCTATGTTTATTGTTAATTTGTTGCATTTTGTATACGGGCCGGTGGCCTTACATGCAATAAAAACTTGAAACTTGAAACTTGCAATATTTAGGCAATACACTTCAACAGAACCTAAACATAAACGTTTTCATCATGAGAACTCACGGGCAATACCGAAATTGAATTGAATCTCTTTAATTATGGACGATTTGAATTGATTGTAAGAAACGCATAAACTAACTAAATAAAATTGGCACGTGCAACAATTAGAAACGTCTTTATACTTTAGTATTAAAATGTACGTACACCCTCATTCTGTTTCAAGTTCCCGCTATCAGATTGTATTTTCGAAAGAATCGACAATGTAACTGAGGTTTAAGTTAATAATATATATGTATTTTTTTAAGTTTCAGCAAAATATTATTTTTTGATTTTCAAAATTGTTTTGAATAATTTGTATTATTATTTATAAGGATTTGCTATATAACACGGCAACCATTTGAACGTAAAGATAATGATGCAAGGGCTCGTATGTTATTAAAACACGCGCAAATATTCCAGTTAAAATAGGATAATGCAAAATATTTAGATACATGTACTTTTTTAATACCAAATCACAATTTAAAAGGGCTACAAATAACATATTCGGATCCACGTAATAGTCGGATAACAACTTCACGATGCTTTTTTGTCAGATCAATGGCTGTTGTCTGACGAGATAAAGATGTAGCTATGAGCTGTTTCTGGATGCCTTCGTGGAGAATTGTGTAGCCGGTCATCAATTCATTAAGAGCCATCATTATCGGTGACAGAACGAAGTAAGTGCTGACTTGCGTGACGTATCATCCCTCAATCGATGCTAAACGATTTCTTTGTGGAATTCTGAATCCCCCTCGTCTTCGATAATTAGGACTTGTTAAACGCAGCTAAACGCGAGTTTCAATAAAATAAACCGGAGTAACTTCTCTTGTTTGCGCGAATTTAAATGACTCCCAGCTTCCTTTGCGATGGTCGTTACGGTCGTCCTGCGCATGCGCACTCATGCGCCTTGAGCACTATCTGAGCGATCTCGAGTCACAAAAGCAACAGTGAAGTCCAAAAAGATAGTTAAAAGTTAACTGGTCGGCGGAAAGTCGTGACACAACGTCGCTAAATCCTTGTTATGTCAATGATCACTTCCCTATTAAGAGAAGGCAGACAGTCCAATGCATTGATGGGCGACAAAATGCGGTTTTATTGATGCTCGTCGTTTGATTGCGGCCGTTCTTGTAATGATAATGCTCTTGTTGATTTGGTTTCTATATAAGGCCACTGACGCAGTGTTTAAAAACTCTTACGACTTTCCAAGAAAAAACATGTAGCTTTCGCAGAGTATGTCTGTTTCTTTTGTGATGTTTATATGCATAAGCATATCGAGGCTTTCATAGAGATTTCGAATATTCTCTCAACAAAAAACCCTCAAGTTCTTAAAGAATATTGGTTGTATAAACCAATTAATATCAAACACTCATTTCGCATAATTAAAGCCTTCGCATTAAGCATAATTATGTTTGCTGAAATTAATATAGTACATTCATTCCGCCATATACTCACATCAAAATGAAGCTGACGTTTGTATAAGCTATTGTTGTTTCAACATTTTCGAATTGAAATAACACTCTGTACGATCAGAGGTTCGAGAGAACCAGGGTAGTGTCATATATGTGTTTCGCATTTTACTGACATTCGAGTAAAACAGGTGTTTTGTTTGTTTAAATCATTGTGGTATTATGCCCTCATTTCGAATTAGAATGATATTGAGTTAAATATATACTTTTTGTGGCTTTCTTTAAATGGCTTATTTATAAGCTATTTGATTATCAACAATATGCATTTAACCGAAGCCAATCCATAACGTTAAATATTTTACAAAATAGTAACATACCAAATACGACGAACCATTTTTAAACAAGACAAAGGCATCTTTGCACATGCTGGCCACGATAATGGACATACTAAAACAAAATAAAAAGATACATCAGCTTATGTAGGATAGTCCAAAGTTGATTGGCATTCTGCGTACAGAAGCCTTTAAGAAACATAGCTATATCTTAAATATTATATATATTATTATATTGTTGTATATTATTTTTACTGATGCATGTACAACACAAGGTGCATGTAAATATTAAGGGTTTGTCACCCATCAACTCCCATAGACTATAAAAGGAACATGGTGTTAAAGGTAATCATGCAAGGTCGATATATTAAGTATGCAAGCGACCGACCACAGTGTGTTTTAGCTATGCCACAATTCTATAAATTGAACATTTGTTGTAATGCAAATGTTTGTATATTTATTATTTTAAGCAATTAGCGGTAAATTGGGGTAAAAAGGCAAATAAAGCACTCAAAAAAGATCTAAATTCTTGCAATCTACTATGAGAATTTAGAGAGGGCTGCATGAAACTTTTCCATATTGATAGTTTTGTTTCCTTTCAACAGCTTGTTCTAAAATTTAGTAAAAGTGTTGTAAAATAGAACCAAACATAGAATAAAATGTTCACATTACACAACGTCGCATACGACTAGCACCGTAATTATTTGAAACATGTAACTGAATTGGAAAAGAGGTCCTGTGTTAAGTTATAGTATCTTTGGACAAATAACGTAACTGGTACAAAATAGTTCAAACCTAGGAGTTTATGGCATGAAGAATGACCAAAACACTGGGGATTGACTCCTCAATGGACCCAACTTTAATCTAAAATAAACGGTTAGCGGCGGCTGAATTCTGGCATGTTGAAATTAATATGTAAACATTGAGCCGGTTATAAATTTATATTCAAACGACTAAAAACAACGATGAACTAAGACCCATTGACTCAATGTAAAGCACAGGACTACCATCCAAAAACAAGCATTTTGTATCTTAGTATTCATTGTTTTATCTTTTTATTATTTTTCTATATAAACAGCTTCAATATTTTATCGACTAATTAGTATAAGTATTATTTATAAACCATATACTTTTGGCAACTTTTATGGATAAACTCAAAGAATTATCTGCCGAAGATATTATGATTTTCAATAACTAAAAGCTAAATCTCGATATCAGAAATTTGTGTTCAGAAAAAAAAAGTTAGCTGACACCGGTTCTTCGTACATAGGGGACGCCCGCGGCCGAGAGGTTAGATTCGCCGACTTGTAACTCCTTAGCCCCTTAACGTGTGGGTTCGAGTCCCGGACTGGGTCAGGACTCTCATGTGGGGAGGTTTTCCAGCTAATCTGCGATTCGCTGGTGGTTCAACCCAGACATTTGTCTGGCGTCTTCCTCCACCAATAATTAGCTGGACGTTGCCAATATTACCAGAATTGTGCCGGTGCGATGTAACAAAGAAAAATCAACGTGTATATGGAATCAAACGCAGCTTGACCAAATAGGTGACTGACATTTGTGACTTAGGAAAAGTCTTATTAAGGCTCTGTTTAGCACGAAGTAGATTTTTGACATGTTTAGACGAGCATATCTTTGTTAAGGTTTTTACAAATGAATAAAAATAAGATATCTTATTCATATTTTTATACTTAATTGTTCACTGGTTCTGTTTTGTTTTGGTAACGGTAATTTTGTGGTTGCCTTTAAGCAAATATTTCCAATAATCCACGAATGAATAAACGAGAACCGGCTGTTTGTGATTGTTAACATACTGCAAGATGTAATTTACTATTTAACAACTTTAACGTCTAACACTTCTACCAAGCCCACCTCTGATTGTTACAACTCGATATTCTCATCAAAAAAAATATTTACGAATGGATGCCTAAATAATCTGAATGAATCGTTTTGGTTTCTAAAACGATGTTTTGACTTATCTGGCATTTAAAATTTAAACTCGTTTTTCATATTTCATTTATTTATTTATTAAAGAAACACATTCGACACAGCGTGTTAATATTGGTTTGAACGTTAAGCAGTTGGTTTTCAAATATCAAAATGTCCGTCTTTATAAATCAGCGGTACTTGAATATTTTCTGTGATACATTACGTTCATTGAAGGTTCTTTAAAATTACCAAGCCGCTCTAACGTTCACTCATAGTAATTGTTTGTGAATGTGACGTAAAACATCTTTGTCAATTATATAGAGCAAATCGGTGTAGGCTTCAGTCTAGGACTGACTACACTTGACGTACATATCGCGTTTTAATGTTAACAAATCCAGTTAAGTTGCTAACGACAAAATTATCTGGAAAGTAGCCATTGCGCATTGATTCAACTCAAATTAAAACCACACAGTGAAGTAAAACATGTTAACAAATAAAAATAGGTAGAAGGTTTTGATATTGTTCAAATGTATTCATTTTTGTGCAAACATCGGTTTATCTTGGCGTGCTTATTCTGTTGCTGCTGCTGCTGCTGCTACTGCTGCTGATAATGATGATAGTGCATATGCTGAGGTGGTTCTGGCGATAATGGCAGTGCTGTTGCTCGTCCTGATTATGCTGCTAAAGCTAGGACTGGTGCTAGGGTGGTGGTGCTGCTGCTGGTACTGGTGCTGCTGCTGCATGTGCTAAAGTGGTGCTTGAAATGTTTGGTGAAAATGGTGGTGCTGCTGGTGGTGATGTTGGTTATGCTGGTGGTGCTGGCGCTGGCGCTTGGGTTGTGCTAGTCCTTATGGGTTTGCTGGTGGTGATGATATGATGATGTTTTAGGGGTTGATGATGCTGGCATTGATGCAAATGGAAGTGCTGGTGCTAGCGTGGTGCTGATGCTGTAAAAATGGTGATAATGAAATGTGCAAAAACAAGTTTCTTGTAAATTTATTGTAAAATAGTTTAATTTTCCCTGGCATTTATATAAATAAATCAGAATGTTAATTAAAATGAGTTGAAAGCAGAAGTCATATTTTACATTTTAATCAGTCTCTTGAATAAAACATCTCATAAATAAGGACTACTCAAATAATATAAAACACATTTATATATAGAATTCTACAATTGAACTAATGGCAAATTCAAATGTTTTGTCATTAGAAATAAATACTTTACAAGGTCATCTAAGAAACAACAATACAATAATAGCTAGATCTACATGTACAGCAGCGGGTTTATTACACCAACAGATTTCACTAGATCCAGGACCTAGTTGGTTTATTAAAAATGCATCTTTTTAAAGAGTCCTCTTTCTTTTCTACGCCAAGACAAACATCACGACCAACTCGTAAAACACAGGGATCCAAGGTAGAATAATCTTGCCGTTAGTGTAACCATACTGTTATTGCGGTAAATTTCTTGCGCAAAGTTTAACGACAAATTGGGTATACTATTATACATCACCCCGATTTTGCTCTAAACTACACTTTAGCGCTGTCTTTGTATCCTTTTCACACCTTTCTCTACTATACGTCTCTCTACAATTTAATTTTCTGTTTTGTGTAACTTCCCCTCTCTATATTTTGAGATAAACTGTAAATCACGTTTAAAAAAACTCAGTAGTTGAGACCGGAAATATACAGACGTTATTAATGTTCTGAGTTTAGGGCAAAAATGACAAACATATTTTTATCAATCAAAGATTGAACTCTCCTGACAACTTAGGAAAATGTCATATGTTTGTCAACTGTTTGTAATAACTAGTGACCACTGGAGGAATGTATGTTTAAAACGCAACTCTCACTTTTAACTTGCACATGCATATTTTTTTCTAGTTCATCTTCACATATTTATATATGTTTTTATATCCATAGTCATATTCTCGTATTGCTTGTATACAACCGAGTTAAATAAAAACAGAAATTGCTTCGGAGACCTGTATATTTATTTGAAAGTATGTACCGGACAGATCAGTAGACGTTTAAGGGATCCTTATATGTGAAGTGTAAAATATCTTGTAAAAGAATGCCTGTAGAATATGATGCTGTGCCTACCAATGAATAGCATCGAACATTTTGGCATGCAGCCGGGAAATTCGTTAATGAAATAGAATTACAGTATCTTTTTCATTTTTAGTATGTTTATTTGTATGTTAATTTAATCTGGTCATCTGTGTTTTCAGTTCGCCTGTAAAATGGTGTGACGTAGCCGTGTTGTCGCCAAACTATATTTAAGTTAAAGAGTTTGCGCAATGTGTCCGGTTAGAAACATCCGGGGCTTTATATATAAATAAGTACAATACAACTTCACCGAATGTTTGCAGTGGTAAATTCGACTTAACAGTAATTGGGAGCTCTGTAAATTTACACTTTTATCACAAACATGGCCGTATTTTAAGAAAAAAATAAATTCAAGTGGAAATGATTCTTGTAAAAGAAAACTGGTAAAAGCCGTTCAACACTTTAGCGTAGACTAAATTTGAGGGACCATCTTTAACCCTTCTATGTTGGTAAATACACATAAAATTCTAGATGAATGGAAAATGTCGATCCTCAGAAGAAACCAAAGAGTAAAAAGACACTTGTCTTAGATAGTGTCAATTTGAAGTATACAGTTAAAAGGTACTGACATCTGTACTCTTCCGTCTCCTGGATGTCAATATTTCTTCAATGCCATTTGGCGTTATGCTGCTTCCAACTTTAATGACTGTATATATGTGTTTGTTACTTACAGTCATCATATAACTGTAAAGGAACTAAACGTCACACTTCTGTATCAACAATGCTTGTAATGGATCCGTTATGAAAATTGACCACATTTATTTCCTGATGTCCTTCCTCATCCATCTCACCTTTTATCATAAAGTTGCGATTTAGGTCTGGGACGTTTGACGATCCAGTATCTTCCGATGATGAGTTTGCACTCTCGTCAGCAT
Organism: Sinonovacula constricta; assembly: GCA_007844125.1. Taxonomy (NCBI): domain Eukaryota; kingdom Metazoa; phylum Mollusca; class Bivalvia; order Cardiida; family Solecurtidae; genus Sinonovacula; species Sinonovacula constricta. Next base: position 21,840,583 of record CM017569.1, on the reverse strand, counting down.
ACCTTTCAGCTTTGTCCATAAAAACATAATCCATTTCATCGTTTTCAATCGGTGATAACTCAGATTTTACCTCGATAATTTGATTTGAATTTTCCTTCACCGTTTGAACAACTTCAGCCGTATCTTGTTTTTCACGGGAGTAGTTCAGCGGCTGTTCGGATTGTTCTTTTTTTAAGTTGTTTGCCGCATTACAAATTTCTAGGCGCTCCTTTGCTTTTTTCAGTTTAGCAGCGTTTTGAATCGCCTTTGCAATATCCGGATTTTTCTCCATTTGGAGTTTGTGCTCCGAAACTTCGGCTGTGGTTATGTTTTCGTGCTTCTTCCATTTCGTTCTTCTGTTTTGGAACCATATTTTAACCTGAAAATACAAACACCGTACATTGTTAGGAACAAAGTCTTTCTCAAGGGAAACATGCTACTCACTTTCGGTGTTTTAGTATTCCTGCGAGTTAAAGTTCGCTACTTTTACTAAAGAGCACCTGCATAGATTCTTGACATAACAAAAGGTTTATAATAGTTTTGAGGTTAAAGACCATTGTACTTTTTTGTTTAATTTAAAGATATTTTGTTCGGGTATATAAAATTCGGATGACTCGGATAATTTACTAATAACTATAAAATTATTCTCTTTGACGCAAGACAAATATATAACAGAATGATAACAAAAACAACAGATATATAACACCGAAGTAGATAAAAAAACTAAATGTATTACAAATGTAGTTTTGTTTCGTGTAATTTACCAATATTAAATTCATCTTCATCCAATGTATTTAGCAATTTTAGGTTGGTATCTAAATGAAGCTTCTATTTTCAGATTCCAAACCGATGTTTATCTTGACGCCATATTGAGTCATGTGGTCTAAAATAGTCTGAGCATATGACATTGTTTCACGTTTGTCTTTGGAAGACGCCACGGCAACCAATCATGCAGTCACCTTGTTTGATTTAATTTCTTTCTCGATATGTTGTGGGCACACCCTTTTTTATAGTTGTACTTAATATTGTATTTTCTTCTGTTGTCTTACGCCAATCTTACATGACTAGTTCTACAACGCGCTTCACCAGCATCTGTCGTTCAGAAAGGTCTTCTTCTCTGTCTTGAAACCATTTATATCAAAATCAGGCATTATTTAAACCTTACACACTGTGTTTTAATGGAGAAACCTGTGCATATTCCTGTGGAAGTCATTCTAACTTTGACAACATTTTTATGAGTCCTGTTCTTTTTTTCCTTGATTTTTTTTGCGACAGGGTACCCGAGATTGTTAGTTGCACAGCAAAAGAAGTGAAAAACGAAAACTGATTATATAACAATTCAAAGCCCAAGATGTTTTTGGAATTGATCTCTTTCTGTCGCCAAATACTGTGTGTTAGCCTCTTTAATCATGAAGTGCATTGTGTATAAATAATCAAAATAAGTAAAGTATATCTGCATGAAATCAAACAATTACGCTGATTTTTTATGAAGCATCTTTAATTTAAATAATTTTGCAGAACTAGTCCTTGCTTAAAATTAGTTAAATTGCCAGGGAAAAAAATCACCCATTTTAAAAAATAAGCTATTGATAAACGCTGACTGAGGCGAGAGGTAACGAAAATTGTCGATAGCGATGTGAATTGGATACCTTAAGGTCGGTATATTCTGACTCCCTTGAGACAAAAGAAGTCTGAAGAAACAGTGTAAACCACTCTCATTTTGCACCAATTAATAGGGAAGGCGGCGTTTATAAAGATGCTCGATCCAATTAAAGAAGCACTAATTGGACCCTCATGTCCACTTTAAGCCATCAACTTAATAGGTCCAATATGGCGGCGGTGGCAAAACGGTTTGGATCGAAACCATGAGTTGGTTCCAGCCTAAGAATATAGCGTGTTTGACTGATGTTAAAGGCTGCTGTACGAATGCAAAGTTAAGTCAAAGTTTGATACATTTGTAATCAACAAGTACGAGCATTTATTTTTATTTGAATAATGAATTGTGCATAACATAATTGCAGAAACACTCTACTATATCCTTATATTTGGCTGGCATTAAGATTACTGTGCTATTTTTTTTAAATAGATGTATCTACATATAAATGATTGAAGCTTTTCATGTCCGTGTTAGTAAGAAAACAACATATTTTGAGTGTTGAAACTAGATACGGTCGCTTAAATGTTTATTTATTTAGTTTATGTTTACACACAAAGCCTGAAGCTTAGAAGTTAAAAGCTCTGAAGAGATTAACAAATATAACTTACTTTACACAAAATACACTCGCTGCTCTTTTAAACCTGCATGAATGCATTTTGGCATTCATTATTACCGTTCTTTGGGTTAAATTTAAAATAAATGTTAAATTACTTTAAGTGTAAATATATGTCATAATAAAATATTGAATGCAAATAAATATTAATATAATAAACTTATCGGTCCTTTGCACCCTATCGCTTTTTAAATATCAAAAATTATAGTTTTCATGTGGCGGGGTTTTATTGTTGTTTTTGCGGAACACGAAGTGCAAATAGGTATAGTGCGGATTGATGCCAGTACATCCTCTTGCCTTTACGCAGTTTCAAATTATTTAACTTCCTCAATCTATTTATTCAACGTGTAATTTTCGTTATTTCTTTGTTACGCTAGTGAAAAGACGAAATAAGGGCATGACTTCAAACCAACCACTAGAATGCTAACGCCTACTGAGTAAAAGTAATAAAAAGGTTTTATTTTAAAGAATGTTGAACGAGTGTTCTAGTGTATATGCATCATAATTTAACAATCGTTTTGGAAAACACCCTTGTTTCTTACCATAGTTAAATGACTACTTGCTCAAGTAGTTCCGTTACTTGTTTAATTAGCACTGGGTGCTGTATGCCGTTGTTCCTCGATAGATTTACCAGCAAGGGGGAAGTACACGGCAGAGAGGTAATTAATTGTTATGTCAATTAACGTGTTCTTAAATTACCGCCAAATGTTAACGCTAGGACGTGAACGATCCCACAGACGAGAAATCGTGCTTAATGATGTCTGCTGACCCAAAACGCAGGAGGTCATCCGATTGACACCCGATACGCGACGATGATTGACGAATCATTTACGAAGCAAGACGGAGATTAACGGTCTTGATAAAATGAAAACTTTAGTTCTGCTTTATGCTAAAATATTTCCGGATTAAAGTCAGTATTTTAATATTAATGATTTTATATTGTTAAACGGTAAACATAAGCACTTTTTAGATAAATTTAAGAAAATTTATAGTCTTTAGTCTATTTTTAGTCTTTTTAAATACTGTTGTTGAAAATAGATGAACTTTAAGCCGATAGTTTTACCATCATAAATGACATTGAACAGTAGGAACCCATGTAAATAAATAACATGAAATAAACATGTACATTATTGCAATTATATATGCTTATACATATAAACAAATGATAACCATGTATCTTATAAATGTCCGATATATCAGACACTTTTTCAGGAGTGTATACTAATGTAACTGCAAGTAGTTGCCAATGCTAAATTGTTTCGAGCTAAGAGTTATAGTAATACAAGAAAAGCACAAAAAAAAATCCCTTCGAAGAATGTGCAAAATGATTAAAAGGAAAGCAAGAGTTCCCTTCAAACAATTGCAAAAATATTAAAAGGAAAGCATGAATTACCTTTGAAGAATGTGCAAAAAAATTAAAAGGAAAGCAAGAATTTCTTCTTAAGAATGGGCAAAATGATTAAAACGAAAGCAAGAATTGCTTTTGAAGAATGTGCAAAAAGATTAAAAGGAAAGCAAGAATTTCTTCTGAAGAATGTTCAAAATGATTAAAAGGAAAGCAAGAGTTCCCTTTAAACAATTGCAAAAATATTAAAAGAAAAGCATGAATTGCTTTTGAAGAATGTGCAAAAAGGTTATAAGGAAAGCAAGAATTTTTTCTGAAATATGTGCAAAAAGATTAAAAGGAAAGCATGAACTGCCTTTGAAGAATGTGCAAAAATATTAAAAGGGAAGCAAGAATTGATTTTGAAGAATGTGCAAAAAGATTAAAAGGAAAGCAAGAATTTCTTCTGAAAAATGTGCAAAATGATTAAAAGGAAAGCATAAATTGCTTTTGAAGAATGTGCAAAAAGATTAAAAGGAAAGTCTAAATTGCTTTTGAAGAATGTGCAAAAAGATTAAAAGGAAAGCACTAATTGCTTTTGAAGAATGTGCAAAAAGATTAAAAGGAAAGCAATAATTGCTTTTGAAGAATGTGCAAAAAGATTAAAAGGAAAGCATTAATTGCTTTTATAGAATGAGCAAAAAGATTTAAAGGAAAGCATTAATTGTCTTTGAAGAATGTGCAAAAAGATTAAAAGGAAAGCATTAATTGCTTGCGAAGAATGTGCAAAAAGATTAAAAGGAAAGCATTAATTGCTTTTGAAGAACGTGCCAAAAGATTAAAAGGAAAGCATTAATTGCTTTTGAAGAATGTGCAAAAAATTAAAAGGAAAGCAAGAATTTCCTTTGAAGAATGTGCACAAAGATTAAAAGGAAAGCATGAATTGCCTTTGAAGAATGTGCAAAAAGATTAAAAGGAAAGCAAGAATTTCTTCTGAAGAATGTGCAAAAAGATTAAAAGGGAAGCAGGAATTGATTTTGAAGGATGCGCAAAAAGATTAAAAGAAAAGCAAGAATTACATTTGAAGAATGTGCAAAAAGATCAAAAGGAAAGCAAGAATTACATTTGAAGAATATGCAAAAAGATCAAAAGGAAAGCAAGAGTTGCATTTGAAGAATGTGCAAAAAGATAACAACTTATTGCACTTAGAGCAAGCTTTAGGAAATAAGAACATGCTTGCACTTGTTTCGATGATAATTATTTCAAGCAATGCATTTGAGGGTCATATAAGATCTCCAGCATTGTTTATCTGGGATAAAAACCTTTTATATTATGAACACAACATGCATATGAATCCACTTCGTTAAACTATTGCTTTTGGCAAAGTATTTTAAAAAGACAAAACAAACATTGAGCCTATATTAACGCCAAAAGTGGGTATGTGTTATGTCACGTATGGCGGGACATACCTGAGTTTCTGTTACATTCAGCAACGATGCCATCTCCGCCCGTTCTGCAGACGACAGATATTTCTTCTGCTCGAACTGTTTCTCCAGTTCAAAGATCTGACGTCCCGTGAACGTCGTTCGAGCCTTCTTTTTCTTGACGTTGGCGTTGTCACTAGATTCGTCGTTAGAGTCACTGAGTGACTTTCGTTTGATATCATGATGCCGCTCGTCCCGATCAGCGTCTGTGATTAAAAAAGGATTAAATCAAATGCATCGGTAGTTATTTTCATTTAAGTTTAGTTGTCTACCGTATACAAGTACATGTACGTTGTCTCCCGTTTTGTACCAATCAATAAAAATGAATAATGAAGTGACATATTGACATTCGTTTACGCTTTTATCCGAGACGCCAAGTATTGTTTTGCGGATCGTAAATATGTGTATGTCAGATAACAAAAAAATAGTATCAAAAGAAACTAGAAGGTTATGATATACGAACACACAATTGATTAGGATTTGTTTTGTTTGTGTTTAAGATTTGCATGCTGCAGTGTCTTGTCATCGTAAAAATACACAATGAAGATGCCAAAGATAAAGACGATTTTGTCAAAGACCACAAGGAATTACACAAAGCATATTACTATATAAAATAACAGATGTCATTTAACAGAAAATTGACACGCGTGATGCGTTACATTCTGTCGATTATTTACTGTCGAACAGTTACATTATTTATGACAGAAAACTACTTACTCATTTTAATTTTATGAAATACTAAAAGGTTAGAACTCTCATGTCAGTTAATGTCAGTTAGTTTCGTGACTTTTTTTTATAATCAAATTCATCAAAATCAAATTATTATGCTGACACTCAAGTAAGAACTGCTTCATGTATTTAAAACGATTTTATCAAGTTATTTAAGATAGGACTGCTTTTGGGGAAACGACTGCGAAAATGTAGTTTTTATCAGCTGTATAGACAATCAGCATAGCAACTGCAGTTTATTAAAAGCCAGTCTGAATCCGGAAGTTGCGATCGACATCTGTTCTAGTACTTTCACTGTTCGCCATTGCACGATCGTTGACCAGTGTCGAAGGTAAACAATTATAGCACAGACAAAAGAACCATCTTTTATTAATAATTTATCATGTAATTTATTTGACAGTAACAAGTAGCGATATGTATTTGATATAAGTTAATTAAGAGGCGAGGTTTGTGACATGGTGTCTTACATATACTGGTTACAGGATACACTGTTTATTATTATTATTATTATTATTATTATTATTATTATTATTATTATTATTATTATTATTATTATTATTATTATTATTATTATATCTGATAAAACGTATTCATACAGATAATGACCATACTAAACCCAGATTTAAGTCCTAACCACGATATATAACTGTTTTAAATGTATGCCCATAGTGATATGCAAAGGTTAGCCAAATAAAGTAGATCCTGATCCAACAGCTAACAGACGAACTGTTTCCCTGAGTCTGGTCAAATCGTATTTACCAGGCTTATTGAAAACGATTCAGAATTATCTTTTTAAATGGATAAATAAATAATACTAGGGAGGCAATCCTGGATAATCTGAATCTATACCTTTTCCTAAGCCAGATCAACAGCAAACAATTAGTTATCTTACTAGCAGTAAAGGTTCAAAGGTAATGCATATAGGACTTTTGGCCAAGTACGCGTGTACTCTACTTTCAGAAGGAGGACAATATTCACGGGACATCGGAGTAGTGAATAGAGTTATCCCAGTGAAAATAAACATCCAAACATATACCTTTACATGACTGGTATAAAAAAAGCAAACACATGTCTTTATTAATCTGTCGCCTTGGAATTTTATTATCTATATAGCAACGTTTAATCACCAGTCGTCTGAAGCATTTACAACTTTATAGACGATTCAAAAGAATATACAGATATTAATTCAAGCAAGTGTAACTTGCAAGTGATTGTGTATTAATAACCCTTATAATAAAAAGTCTTAAACTTTGTTTGTCAAGAAATTTTGTGACGCCTGTGTAAATGGAAGGATGACAAAATTTGATATTTCGTTAAAAATGACAAATATCCAAATATCTAAATATTACATATGAAAGACATTCATTAAAATGTATAGAAATCAAATGGTAAACATACAAATTATTGCTACCTAAAAGTATGTTTTTCACCTTTGCTAAATTCAAAAGTTTTGGGTAAAGCTGTTGATATAAAACTAGAATACATTGACCTTTGACACAGAAAGTTTGGGATCAGAAAACATTCTTCGATAAATGCATTTAAAAGTATCATTATTCGAGTTTACATACAACTTCAAATACTGTAAAACGATATATAATTGGTTATAAACAATGTTGTTGTTGTTTGTTTGTTTGTTTTTTCAAACATAGCCCTAAGGATTCTAATTATAACCAAGTGTTCAATTATGCCTGGTCATACAGACGGAACCCATTTGCTCATTCTCTAACCTTTACTGGTCAGTTTAATATGTAACATTGACTGATGGTGTTTTATACTATGGACTAACTGTTTGTTAAAGCTTCTATTTTACAGAGTTTGCTGGAATGGCAATACCAAATAAATCACACACACACGCACACAAACACGCACGCATGCACGCACGCACACACACACACACACACACACACGCACGCATGCACACACAAACGCACACACACACACACACACACACACACACACACACACACACACACACACACACACACACACACACACACACACACACACACACACACACACACACACACACACACACACACACACACACACACACACACACACACACACACAACCGCCCATGATCTTGGTTATTTCTGTAAGTTTTTATTGTGTTTTCATTTGTTCTTTTTTAATATCATTATAATGTGACGTGTTACTTATTTGAGATTTTAATGATTCTAAATCTGAACTTTTGTTAACACGACATAATAAATCTTTCGTTTGTGTTCTTTAATAATATTCAAATGGAAGTATACAAAATTATATAGTAATACAATTTGTGCGTAGTTTACAGGCAATAAGAGGTACCTTAAATGTGAAACTGCATTTTGTTTTAACGAATATCAGGGTAAATAAACAGCTTTTAATTCAAAATAGGTAAAATAGCCCATATGATCTTTTGTTCAAACGTCCCTTTGGTGTTTTTTTCCAATTCAAATAGTAGACACTACTGCAACAAACCATTTAGTGACGATAATAATTTACCGATAAAAACCTTTTAACTAGAGCTTATGTATCATTTGTTATTAATTTTCCCTAAAGACGACTTAAATAATGCCATATTTCTTCTTTCTTTAAATCAGAGACAATTCACTCATGATCGCTCCCAAAACAATGACATAAACATTTTTATTATCTTATTCGAATAAGCACTGGTGAAGGTACCGACTAATATAACATAAAATCAGTGTAAATATAGCATTTATTATAATATACGAAAGTGTTTAGTAAATTCAATATATTCTTTAAAGTTCAACGTTGCATTCAACAAGGTTCAAAACGAAGTTTTATAAAAGACACGTTTATATTGATTAAAAGAGGTTTTCAATCATGAAGATAAATACACTTCTTAAAGTATAAACAGTTTACTGTTATATGCGGATGCTGTTTATAATTAGTAGTTTTGAATAATGAGGCGGAATCCAGTTAAATGCTTTATTTGTTAAATATTTTTTTTATATTTGGAGTAATATACACTAATGTTAAATGTTAATTTAAAATTTCAATAAATTATTAGGTTTTTTAAATACAAATTATAAGTAATTTAAACAAATTGTGTCCACAATACACGCTTTAAAACATTATCCCCAGTTTCGACAGAAAGTGATATATCTCTGTTTTAAGATATTTTACAGCTATGACAAGGTTATTAGAAATATTGTCTGTAAATGTTCGACACATTCAACATAATTATGTAACCGTATTCAAAGTTGTGTGCATAAATACCCAAATAATGCTAAACAGTATATGAATAAAAAGGAATGCTCGTATTGCAATGATTTATCCATAAACAATTTGATATCTTAAAGCATATTTGTTTAAATAATAAAATACTCATATAATTCGCCTATCCGTTGATTATTTCTGTAAGGAATTGTATTTATTTGAACGAGGACGTAATTTTAATTTAATAAGTTTACCTGTCGATGTCAACAGGTTGTCCAATAAACAAATGAATTTGTGCATTAAAATGTCATTTATTTACTGATTTGGACAAAAACAAAAATACAATAAAGTTTAATGTAAATAATTTTTTTGTTTTTTTCAAACTTTACTTGCTGGATACAACATTAAAGTGTGACAGAGACTTAGGAGGGTAGAAGGCCAAGATAAAAAAGATTATTTTAGGTTTGTGTACCCTCAGAAAAATATTATCACATTGTTTTCATACATTATATTCATTAATCATAATATTGATAAAAGTTCTTATTTATATTTACTTCTTTACTTCAGGAATATTACTAAAATCATCTTTGTATAGTTTCATCGGTTATCATCACAGTTATCTATCGATTAGCCACGTTGAATAACATCTCGCTAACAGTTCTTATTTGTTGTCAATGAATTAAATTTAAAAGAAGGAAAAAAGCCAAATATATACACGAACCATTTTGCGGCGACTCGACTCGATCTCGAAGAAAAGAACACGGTGAGTGCCCGTTGACTGTTCTCTGCGACCCTCTATCTGACAAGCGGCCGGGACTTGACGGGCGGTCGTTGTCGAAAGGAAGTCGCCGAGACCCTGCAAACAGGCTATTCAGCGCTGAGCGACCAAGCTTGTCGTAATGCGTCGTCTCTGTTCGACTCTCTTCGGAAGTAACGTCAGACCGTTTCGCTGTGACGTCATTAGGGAGATCTAAAATGTTTGCAATAAAAAATGGCGTCGGGCGTCGAACTGGTTTCTCGTAGATGTGAGGATGCCATGTGTTGATGTGAGCAGAAAACGCGGGGATATAGTAAAACCCTTTTGCAAATGGCAGCAAACCTTCCATGACGTGTTATAAATGTGTTGTTTTAACTTCGCCGGATTTTTTATTGTTTTTATTCCTTATTGCCTAGTACTAGAATATTAATAAGGGTTGTCAGGTACACGTTGTTCCGTCGTTAATCACTTCGTAAAATGAACTCACAACATGTAATAAACTGACAACATGCAGAATTTAGTTCAGTTTTAAAACCGACCTTAGTCAGTTTGGTGATAAAATATCAAATCAATTTCATAACACTGTTTTATCCTGTCCTGTCAATAAGCCTCTAAAACACATCCGGGTTGTTGTTATTTTCGAATTTCCAGTGTCCACGAACACACTCAATGTGGCAGTTGGCCAAATGCGATCAGCTGCTTGGAAAATGCTTTAATAGATGGAAAGAATAATCCGCAGTGTCCTAATTGGTGACAAATACACACACGACTATCTGTCCACAATTCATCGTCGCTCCGGTTAAAACATTGGCACTTTTAATTTCTCGTGAACTGTAACAGGCTGCTCGACTAATCGGCAAGTTGAACATCTGCCCCCTAAGTCCAGGCAAATCCTTTCGATTAATAAGCAACCCCACGTTTTTAATTCGCCTTAACTCTCCCCATCGCGTTGTCGCGGCGTAATTGTCCGTGTTCCTTGTTTCTTAGCCGTTTAAACAGACTGATTCTTGCGCGACAATGACCAAGGCAACACTTGCTCTCCGTTAAGAGGTTGCTAAGAGTCTGCCGTTAAACTGTTAAGTCGCGGCAATTTGGATCAAATTATTGTCCCTCCATCTAGATCGATTAAGTGATTCGTAGGGAACCAATAACTGAAATTAAGGAGCGTGGAGGTATTTCTATAAATCAATTAGCTCCCAAATGAGCCTGAAATGCTAGCTGAGTGTTGATAACTCTCCAATGTTCCCTTGCGCCAAGCCACCAATCAAAAGTCAGCTGTAAGCCACGCCCACCCTCCTCCTCTTCAACCGTCTCGGCTACTAACGAGTTGGCACGAGGAAAACGAAGTAGAAATTGAGGAAGATATCGTCTGCTTTATATTGCTGATAGCGCTTGAAACGTCTATTATCGTAATGCGTTTTCTTGATAAAATATGATCTTTCTCGCACAGGCGCTCTTTGCAATACTTATTTATGGCGAACGGGGCGCAATAGACGCAGGGTATTGTTTTTCGGTCGCTCTGCTGCCCGGTGTTATTAAACTGCGGGCATGTGGTAAATAAAACGTCGGAAAGCTTTGCTTTTTAGAAAACAGGATGATAATAAAAAGACGATAGTTTGAAGTGAAATTCGGCTTTAAAGTGAGTCGTTATAAGATATTGTTATTTAATCCCTAGGAAATAGCGGACTCCATTAATAGTTCAAATGTTGTCATTTTGTCACGTCTGTCTTGAGTTTTAATATTATGAACTGAAACTGATTTATGTTGTTGTTTTACATATTTTCTCTTGCAAAATGGATTTTATGATTTTACTAAACGGGTGCCATGTTTAATGGCGTGTGTATCTATCGATGTCGACAGAAGAACATCCATTCGTTATTTTCAACAATTTATTTTACTGACTTAATATTATAAAAACAGAACATGACACGCGACGAATGGTATTATAGTTGGGTCTTGGCTTGAAACAGTGACAAACGTATTTAAAAAACAATTATATGCATTTACAATTCATTGTTAAAATTTGTCAATATAGATATATAGAGAAATAACTTCTACGTTACGTTGGGTGGGGGTGGAGGGGGGGGGGGGAGGGGCGGAATAAATATAATAAATATTTATCATCAGTTATTAGATGAATGTATATGTTTACGATTTTAGCCAAAATTATTATAAATCAAACGAATATGTCACTGACAACATATACAGTTATTTGAACGACCAATATATTTGAAAGATTTCATACAAAAAAGACCTTTTGCAAACATTTCTGACTACCTATTCAATCTTACTGTATTAGTAACATATCCTATACAGGTCTGGTCAATAATCAATTAAAAGATGCAATCGATATGCCGATCAATTTTAATCGCAATAATCTTGACCAAATAGACACATTTTGTGTACTTAAATTTTATCATTCAATTATTTAATACTTTTAATTTTTTAATCATATAAATATTGAAACATAACTACTGATAAGACACAGGTATTTCACGTAAACAAATGTGAAGATTAGATGATGTATTTTTATTAATTTGTAGTTTTGTGCTGACATAATAACATAAAAAGGTGCGATTTATTTAAGATGGTATGCGACTATTTGCCTATGCCATATATATATCTAACAATATCTGACCTCTGTTTGGGGTATTTATGCATAGTTTCTGCAGAAGGATCATACTTTGGTCTAAGCTTAGACGAATTTCAACAGTATTTAAATTTTAGGGTAAAACACGTTTATCAGTTCTTAAAATGTTTATTCTTTTAAAAGCTATAATTAAGAACGCTTGTGATTTCTGCTAAAGATAGACATCAACGTTAGAGCGGATGACGTGAATGAACCTAAAAATGAATGGTCACGTTGTTTTCTTTGTTAAAAAATAGTTAACTGTGCAGCGTGGCTCAGATAGGAATGCATTTTTTTGTAATGACGATTGTGTCGTTATGGTTCACCTTTCACACAAATGTAGTACACCAATAAACAGCGTTTCGCGAGATCTGTCCAGGTAACAATAATTTATTTGAGTTTTTAATGAAAATAATTTTGGTCCAAACTTTCGGATATCACCGCTACATGTAAATGTCTGTATTGTTAGATTGTGAAATTTATCCGCAATGATTCCCGTATTTCTACGTACCTAAGATCAAAGATTGAGCCATGAAATTCTCCATTCTCTAAATTGTTAAATATGTAACTGACAGGATGCCCACTTCAGACACATCTTGCATTTTACCTGTAAGTCATCATTGGCTAACATAGTATGGTCAAGATAAAATCCGGGTGGAGGTTCTAAACATTAAATAATTTAATTCCAAGCGAGCAAGATTGTTTTCCACGTGTCTAAATCGGATACACGTATATACATTTTTAAATATGCATGTACCTCAAGGCATTCTTTTAATTGTTTTCTTCCATCTGATACAAACAGATTTTGGTTCGTTTTAAGGGTCGTTGTTTCTTTGTATTTGTCTTGTTCTTGTTAGGTGGCTATAAATTCACTCATTTTTGCAAATAAACACTGACTTGTTCGGAACGAATCCTGGTTGACGTTGTTCACAGTTGTCTTGGTACAAATAAACGTTGCCTTATAACGTTATAAGCAATGCCATATACGGATGGCGACATTGGCCACAAACTAACATGCGTCTAGACTATCCGCTATCTAAACAAAAGCCTGCTTGTCTTTACCGAGTATATTTATTTCTGACATGCTCGTTTATTTCCCAGTTATGAAATATGACCCCTGATCACAAGCCTCGAAACAATGCCGCTGTTTGGAATTTGAATGACTATTAGGAATCGTTAAAATACCAAAACAACTCTCTTGAAAGAGATAAATAACCTAGTTTGACCACATCTTGATAATAAATTTGTATCAAATAGAGGATGAGGATAAACAGTTTGATGCAATCATTATAGAAACAGACGTGATACAGAGCAGTGTTTCGGGGTATATTGACCAAACTGGGTATCCTATTAAAACACTTAAACGTACCTTGACATAAGTTTCCATAAAAGACTTGGTCTTCCTGACGATTGAGATATGTCGGAGTGGAATGGATTAGCCATGGGTCTGATTCTCGGCTGTATAACTGACAGTATGACATCAAAGATTAATCGCTTCCTAAAATGGCCATATATGGCACGGGGTAAGATGGTATCACAATCCTCTATCATCACTCTTCATGCTAGACACGACTCATTCAGACTTGTGCAAAAAGTGTAGAACCAGATTATCCAGCTCCCGCTACGAACTGTTTGATCAGATGCATTTGCCGGTGAGTATGTAGTTATGTGTCTTGTTTCATTACCATGTAGTGTGTTATAAAATATCTTAGATTTTGTGTTTCTTAATAATCAGTGTGGCATGTTAAGGGTTAGATTCGCCACGTGTTGGTAGTGAGTGTCATGGATTGGAAAATAATTTAGAGTGGATTTCCAATCCTTATCAGATATAATGATGTCATGATGTTGTGTTTATTGCAGTTGTATTCGGGACTGGCAGGATAAGTTTTAATGGTCTATGAAATGTGTTGATAATACTACCATTTGTACGAGAACAGTGTAAACACTTATTTTTTCTAGAAAAAAAAAAGTTTTATCTAATAAAGTGTGGGCTTTCATTGAGGTTAAATATTTACTACAGCGTTCATTCCTTTAGCTATAACAATTAACAATAATAACACACGAACGTGCTACGTCTGTTAACCTACAGTTTATCATATTTCAACCACACGTTTACATAAAAGTCGCAACTTTACTAGCAGACGTTTAGCTTTTCCATCAAAAGTGTCTATTTAATTAGTTGCAATTTCCAAACATAAAAAAACTTATGTAATGAGCACATTAGATAGTACTGATTAAATCAATGAATACAATTTGTGTTGCAATAAAATATAAATGAAACCTAAAATATGCATATTCAATTTCTATCTTTCATCAATGTAATCATAAAAACACTGTTTTATCGAAATAATTCAAAATATTACAATTTATGTTAAACAGACGTTTTTATACGTAAGTGCTATTATACACAAACATGACATATTTACTAAAAAAAATTTTTCTAACACCAGAAACTTAAGGCATCGCCGATACATTAAGTAAATACATCTTCAGAGATACAAGTGCCAATTTAAAGTTTCTTAAATTGTAATCATGGTAGAAAACAGATTTTTAAAATCGTTTAGAAACGAAAAATGAAAATTAAACAAACAACCAACACAATTGAGGGGAAACTGGAAGCTTTTATTTCTAACAATGCTCCAATACTAATACAGCAAGCGCGCTTAATTGCTGTGGTATCATATATTCTGCGCATGTTTAAAATTGCGCTTATATTGTGTTATGGTAAAAGTGGTGATTTGAAACATAGCGAAATAACATCATTTAATAACATATCTTAGTAGAAATATACATCTGCGTGAATATATGCCTGCGCGAATCTATTCTTGCAGCTTTTGCGTGACCATTCGTCTCCGCGAAATTATATGATACCACAGTAAAGACAAATACCTACAAAACATGTATCTAAATTCAAAAGTGCATGTAAGCGCGCCGAATTACATAATCATACAAAATACATAAGCTTTGGTGGGAATAAAGAAAAAAATCAAAACTTAAAATGTCCACACTGTTATACAATATTAAAATCATGAACGTCTCCGCGATAAATGTATGACTTTATCATCATAAGAAGCAAAACAACGTCACAGAAAAGAAAATAAAGATGGCGTGTAGTAGATACAATTGTCGTATCATATGGCCATTGTGTTTATTTCCCATCACGGAAAATATTTCTGCGCGCAACAAAACATTTGCTTCACAGCTTGTCAGGAAGCAAAAAAATGAATCCCATGTTGAAATGCCGTAAACGCCAGTATTAGCACGTCGTGTGCGACGACGTTATAGCCACGATGACGTTGATACGTCTTTAAAGAGATATACGTTTCACGTTGCGGAATGCACACTGCCAAAGTCTATGATCAAACAACACTTGATTCCAGGCTTGGCCTGACATTCTATACAAGTGATGTTGACAGTCAGACAAAGCGCAGCAAGGAGCAGGGTGTCGTTTGGTATTGTTTCAAGAGCGTAATTGGTTACAGATTGGCAGCGGAGGAATTTCGCGGCGAATCACAACGTTCCCACATTGATTGCCATCTACCGTTAAACTCCGGGGCTATTACCGTAATCCCCTTATATAATCCGAGAGTCAACAATAAACGCATATACTTTCCAATAGGCTTAGCTTCGGTGCTTCACTGCGGAGCTGTTATGAAAATATTTAGGCAATCTGCGAAGTAATTGACGATTTCCAGGCGATTATTCATCCGTTGTTTCATATCAGGAGGGATAAAGCTCAACAGGGGTATATTAAAATATGAATATCAATAACCCGATAAACAAATATGTCACCTGCAATAAAATGATTGCGTTTGGCACAGTTTTGTTCACATTGGTCTTAAACTCAATACAATACATTCATTTTCAGATTTTTATTAATTATAATATTTTCTTAAACAAGCACATTGTACATAACATGGTGCAAAGGTGCTTACAGCTGATTTTTTCTGGTAGAAGGTCAATTTTATTTTGACAGAAAAATATAGTTTTCAGTAGTGTAGTATAGTGTAGTGTAGCCGCGAGTAGATATGTTTGCTGACTACGAATTGTAATAATATCCATATTATACAAAAACACATATCCTTTTTAATTCTATGCCTAGACCTTTTTTAGAAATTCATTTTTAAAATCTTCATTTGGTACATTATTCTCCGCAGGTTGCACTCAAGCCAATATACATCTACAACCTATTGACTCTGAAAAAAAGTTTCTGAAATCACTTTATTTCTTCATTTTTTTTTCAAAGAGGCAACACAAAACGATTTTAAGCAATATGTAAATGTGGTACCCTGAAATTGGTAAAAAATATGGAGGCAAGCAAGATCAAGCAAGACTCTATGCGTAGAAATACAAGGTCAAGTATTTTGTGTTTTACAAGTAACATCGCCGCCCATTTTTCTTCTTGATTCAAATAAGAAAACATAGGTTGTAAGTCAACTAATGGTTGTGCTTTGCTGTTTTAATGATTCAAACTTTGGTCAAAGTGTGATCTTATAAAAAAATTAGCTTATTTACTAACGTCATGGTTAATTGGATGGAGATGTCATTGCTTATTGGATGGAGATGAGGCTTGTGAAAAGTGGGGAATTTAATAAGTAGTTCCATAATGGTCTTATTTTAACATTTTTTATTTCACTGATAAATCTAATAATTCACTGGTATGCATACCATAAAAACTACTGTAATTTAACTGGGATTGTGATTAAAAATGCTCTCTTGAAAAGTTAGAAACGCGAAACTAGACAGTTTAATGTGCTTTGTTTCTTAATAACTAAAAAGAAATCGTTTTGTTACAACTATACATGCATTATGACGAGGAATACATACCAACGTTAACATTTCTGTTAATCTGGCAACGTGTCATTAACAAATGTTTCATCATATGTATAACGATCGCCATTCCTTTTTGCCATGTATACTTATAATTTCTTTTATTTCTTACTTAGAAACAATATGTTATTAACATCACTTTCAACCAAAAACTTTTAATTTTTAATTTTATTAGAGCTAATATTTTGTCACACATCATTATATTGCGTCATGATTTGGGTGGCTTATTAGTGAAAATATATTAGCCATAGTTTCCATTATGGTATGGTTGTGTATCTATATACAAAGATAGATTTATTTACAGTAAAATGGCATAACTGTCAATTTTGTAGAAGACTGCCTTTCGCAAAAAAGGCATATTGCTAAAAGTGGTTAGGTTCCTCGATCTCAAACATGAGGTTACTGTTAAGAACTGTATTGCATTTCTTATAGTTATTTTACTCAATAGATTTGCTTTTCTTCTAATTGTTTTGCAAAGAGAGTATTATCTGGCAAGTTTGTAAATATTGAGGATCGAAGATGTAATGAAGAAATCAGGTAGATTGACCATTAAACCTAAGTATGCCTATATTTACATGTCTACAAATTACCTGCAGTGTGTAATTAATACTAATTGTACGAAGTAGAAAGAAACCTACTTCTTTAGCAGTAAAGCATTACTGACACTATTTTCGTAGATTTTCATTTTAAAATCAGATTTGCCAGCTTGTGTCGTTATGAAATAACTTACTGCTCACAATTAGGATTAGTTTGTGAAGATCTCGATAGTATTTAGGACATTATATGAGTCTGAACTGTATACATGGATTCCAGATGAGGGAAACAAACACTACATTTGTGGCAAAGACAACAAGCTCTCATGGTGGTCTATAGGCATTTAAAATACCGATTACTGAAACTTTATTGCATTATCGCCATTCCAGAAAAACAGAACCACCCGAAGAAAACAGAGAAAGTCCGAACGGTAGCTTATCTCGAATTTTATCGTGATTTCACGCGTGATTTGTCACGTGACTTTTGCCAGACGCTGCAGAGCACGTGTGGAGTGATAAGAATCGATTAAAGCTCGTTAAAATGGGTTTAAAGCATTTAAATTGTTGTCTTACAATTCTGCTGGGTATCGCTAGAAAATAAGAACAGCTAAAATGTTAAACGCTAGAAGAGGTTTGAGGTACATTTTATGACTGGTGGCCTCGAATCGAATGTCGAAAAACATGGCGATAAAATATATCACTAAGGTAACAATATCCAGAAAAATAAAAATATGCATTTGGAAAAAAGTGGCAAGAAACATTAAATCAAGCACATTAATTCTTGATTAAAAATCTGAAAGTTATATATAATGGAATTGCGTGTGGTCTGTACCGTTTCGCGTTTTTGGCTTTACGAAACAAATACGAGCATAAAATTGTTTCTAAAGCTAGCATGTATAATGTGTTGGTAAAGAAGAATCAAGTTCGATTACAAAGAAATCTGTTATGTCAGATTCTATTCAGATGATGGTACCTCGGTTGTATGATGTAGTTCCGTTTTTTTTGTGTGTGTGCGTCCAGTTTTGAAAATTGTCGATTTTATTACTAGCTTCCGTTACACCTGAACTTTTTAAGAAGTGGTCAGATCTTAGTGGGTGGGTGTTGTATTGTCATCAATCAGCAGTTTGCATAAATAATGCGACTCTGCTGTTATTCATTTGGTGTGTTTTTGTAGAAGTTAAATGAACTCACATTATTGCTGCTTTTTAGTATTGGCTTCAATAATAAATTCGTGCATTGAGTATTAACAAGGTTTCAACTTTAACGAAAAAGGGAGGCACTTTCACTTGAAATGTCAATTTGAATACATATATAATGTACTAGTCGGTTTGCTAACTTGTATTGGGACCGCCGCAATAGCTCAGGTGGGGTAGCGTCGGATTGCGGATCGGAAGGTCGTGGGTTCAAACACCAACTGGATCAAACCAAAGAATTCAAAGTTCGTAGTAGTGACTTCCCTCCTAACGTTCGGGGCTAAGGGGACAGCACTACGCCTGACTCGTCGGTGTCAGTATAATGGACCGGCCGGGTTCAGTCCCTGGGCACCTCATAAGTGCCCCAGTGCTATAATGATGGAAATGTCGCTCCACAGTATCGGCAAAAATGCCGGTAAATCCCAATCTCAATCCCATCTTGTATTGGGTCTACTTGAAAGAATATTGTTAAAGTGTCTGTTTCAAACAACATCTTTTTTCCACTTTTTGTACAAGTAAGTCTAAGATCTTGTTCTCCAAAGTGCTCAACTTAAGTGCTAAAAATGTTTAAACCGAGAGAAACGCCATTTTAACGTTGCATCGCAATGACCAAGGGGTGGGCTATAGGTCCCGGGCTGCGGCATACTAAAGTCATGAAAATGGTAGTGGCATATTTCAATTGCTTAAGTCAAAGTAAGGGTAGTTCTACTACTGGTCACCCCAATGAAACGATAATGTGACTGAATGTACCATGCTACGTGTTCACGACGAACTATTCAGTGAAAGCAGCACTATATCTGCTTCAAGTGTAAGATTGTTGATTGTTGATGGGACGATAAACTCAACAAAAATAGTAAAAATTAAAAGCTTCGTATCAAATGAACGTTTAAAATTGTTGTTCCTGTAGGAAAGCATTAGACAACAGACTATGTAAAACAACACGAATCTTATAATTGTCTTTGCAAGCAGTAGTATGATTTTGTTCTCAATGTAATTATGAATATTGGTTTAATGAGCATTATAATGAAGCACGATGTTGTTTTCAATTTATGTAATTTTAAACAAGTACGGTGTTGTTTTCAATTTATATGTACGTGTATCAAGCAATAGTATGGTGTTGATTTCAAGTAATATGAAGGCTTAAGAAGCAACAGCATGGAGTTGTTTTCAATTGATATGTTGCTTTAACAAGCAATAGTAAGGTTTGTTTCCTATATAAATATTGGTCTAATAATTTTATGCTTAGAATAATTAATAGAAACATTTAGGTATACCATTGAACAGTGTGCTATTGTTTCAACAATACTGTTTCATGAACACGTTTTATCAAAGTGTTGTTATAATTATAAAAAAAAAATCATAAACGCGTAATATTTGCTTTTGTTCTTAAAATGAGTTTTAAGCAAGAAAAGTTGTGCTGCTACGGACAAGTTTCAATGTTTTAAATATAAGCATTGCGTTATGAAATGTGTTGTTTTCTCTCACGTTTAATGAACAAGTAGTATTTTGTCGTTGTTTTCAATACTATTGTTTAAATCAGAAAGAATAATGTTGTGCTGATGTTTTACTTCAAATTATGTGTAATGAACAAGTTATATTGTGTCGTTATCATCAATCGCAGGGTTTTCTTCCTTACAATACTACATCAGCAAGTTAAAATATTCTGTTGTTGTCACTTCATATATTGTTTTACGAACAAGTAATATTTGTTTTGCTTTCCATATTGACATTAATTTATGAACAAGAATAATTGAGCTGGTGTTTTAAATATTTACATTGTTAGGTAAAAGGAATATTGTGTTGTTGTTTTCAATCTTAATACTATTTTATTATTAAAGACTGTTGTGTTGTCGTTTCAATATTTCTTGTTTTATATACAAGTAATAGTGTGCTGTTGTTTTCATTTCTAATTCTGTAATTGTATCTAATCTTTTCTGTCTTCAGAACAATCTTGTGTTGTGTATTAAAATCTCATTAACGTTTTATAAACAAGGAAAATTGTGCTTTTTGTATTTATTTCTGATAGAGCTTTATAAATATTGTATTGTATTTTCAATCACAAGGTATTGATTATAACTAGAATTTTGTAATATCAATATTTTTTTACGACAGTTGCCTTATGTTTTTTTATGATGCCCGATGTTGTTGTTTGAAATCTTATATTGTTCTATAAACAAGTAATATTGTGTTGTTGTTTTCATCCCATACATTGTTTTGTTACTAATATAATACCTCTGCAATCAATCCCATGCTAATTCATGAAAGGTTAATACTTTCTTGTATATAATTATTCATCGTTTCATAAAGATGGTGTTGTTTCGATCCTGTGTTGTTTAATTGAGCAAGTAATTTCTTGTTGGTGTTAGTTATTTCATCGACAAAATCATTGTGAAAGCCCTTTTGACCCCAAATAAAATTAGGGTTTTCTTCATTTCATATTTAATAAGACCTTGAATCCATTATTAATATAGCTCTTATATCATCAAATGCAGGGTTTGCGTTAAGGAATCCCTAAGTGCTGTGCTATCTAGACCGTTGATACCAAAACGAAACATAGATCAAATGTTGTCAGATCTAAAGTAAGTGGGCTATTTTGAAATAGCCACGTGGTCAAATCGGGATTAACTTTATCATCAAATATAGAAGGCTTGGAATTATGACAAAGCAATTGAGTTTAGCACTCATTCCGATAATTTTCTCGCTTCAGTTTATGCTCGAACCCTCGAATTAACGTTTACACTGTCACCGGATCGGTCAACAAATCCTTGCGAGATCTTAATAACTTGATAACTTGTTATAAACCCTCGATACGATGGTGTCACCCTTATCTGCCTGACGCAGCATTTATCAGGATAATTAAATTTGTATCGGCCACCCGAAACCTCGAGTTGAGCCATTACAACGGCAACACGCTGGGCATAGGGTCGAAACACGCCAGGACCGAACAAAGAAGGGGCCGAACGTGTGTGGAGAGTTGGTCCGTTCTTTGTTTCTAACACTAGAGTGACATCACTGATCAAGGATAGTTGAGCGAAAAGATCAGTGGTTTCTTTATGGAAATTTCATCGATGTCCTTTAAACTATTTATGTCAATCACATCGCAAACAATTAAAACTTAAGTACAAGTCACGTGGTTTAAATAGGGTATTTATCGTTTTGCTAATTATCATTACAAAAATTTGCAACATCCACATTTCAGATTGGATTTAAAAAATAATGCTTGGCCAATTATTTGCTTAAATTTTACCTTTTCTCTGTAAATTTATTTTTATTGACAATAACGAAAAGCTAACAAAATCTATATGGATTTTGTGGTGGTCTGGAGTTTGAAAAAAAATACAACAAAAATTCAATCACATATATTAAAATAATTAGGTATTCCGCAAAACCGATAAATTTGAGCAGTTTATTATACTGTCAACTGTTTTCG